>JADBJO010010139.1:10000-17500 GCA_016801955.1 Conus betulinus
ATTCATTACTTCATTTTTTCTTTCTTTTTTTCTTTCTTTCATTCACTCATTCGTTTATTCTTTCTTCTTTCTTTCTTTCTTTCTTTCTTTTCTTGTTCTATTTTTATTTTCTTTCTTTTCGTTCTGGAGTGGCGTTGTGTATTTCTCGTTGTCGCCCCCTGGCCACTGTCTGTCAAACTACCTGTTCAGGATTGCCCACGCAATGAGGCTGATCATCATCGGCTTTCCGATTCTTCTTCTTCTCTCCTGTGATGATGTTTCAGTTGTTGTTGTTGCTGCAGATGTTGTTTGCCGATCTTTTTTTTTTCTTTTTTTTTTTTTTAATGATGAAGTAGATAGTTGGGTTGTCGGTGTCTGTCGTTAATAAACATTCTGCTTTTGCTGTTGTGGGGTGTTTGTTGTGATTGCCGTTCTTTTCTTTCTTTTTTTTTTTTTTGGGGTTTGTTTTTTTGGTTGCCTTGTTTCCCTGGTTTTTTGTTGAGCAGGGTTTCACATTGTTGGGCGTGTTGTTGTTGTTATTGTCGTTGCTGTTGTTGTTGTTGTTGATGGTGGTGTTGATGTGAATGTTGTTCATTAACGAAAATCCCTGGCAGGACGTGAAGGGAGATTTTCTGTTCTATAACCCACGTCATTCCTCGTTCTGATTTCATACCCTTTCCTCGATCCACGCCCATTGGCCCCCCCCCCCCCCCCCCCCCTCCATACCCTCCCATTTCTCGCCCCCCCCCCCCCCCCCCCCCCCCACACACACACACACACACACTCTTTTCCTTCTACCCCAGTCCCCTTTTTTTTTCCAGTTTTATCCATCACTTCACACCCTCTTTTTCAACTCCCCTTTTTGTCCTCCGTGTCTGTTTGCTGTGTGTATGTGTGTGTGTGTGTGTGTGTGTGTGTGTGTGGTGTGTGTGTGTGTGTGTGTGTGTGTGGTGTCTCTCTCTCTCTGCATACGCGCGCGCGCGCGCGCGCTCTGTGTGTGTGTGTGTGTGTGTGTGTGTGTGTGAGTGTGTGTGTGTGTGTGTGTGGTGTGTGTGTGTGTGTGAGTGTGTGTGTGTGTGTGTGTGTGTGTGTGTGTGTGGTGTGTGTGTGTGTGTGTGTTTGCGAGCCTGTGTGCCTGTCTCTAAGTGCTGTGTGCTCTGTGTGTGTGTGTGTGTGTGTGTGTGTGTGTGTGTGTGTGTGTGTGTGTGTGTGTGTACACTTGTACACTGTGTGTGTGTGTGTGTGTGTGTGTGTGTGTGTGTGTGTGTATGTACATATGCATGCACGCGCGTGCATGCGTGTGTGTGTGTGTGTGCGTGTGTGTGTGTGTGTGTGTGTGTGTGTGTGTGTGTGTGTGTGTGTTGTGTGTGTGTGTGCTGCTCCAACACAGCACGACTTCATGTCCGTATTCAGCTCAGTCACCATCTTTATCTCTCTCTGTCTCTCTGTCTGCTTACTGCTTTTATCACTGTAAACAATACTCAGACAAGACTGATAAGTGTCTGCCACGACGTTTACGCGTGAGACAGAGAGAGACAGAGACAGAGAGATAGACAGACAGACAGACAGAGTGAGATTGAAAGATCGACAGACAGGGACACAGACAGATAGAGAGAGACAGAGATAGAAACATAGAGAGAGAGACAGAGAAAGAAGAGAGAGGATAGACAGACAGACAGACAGACAAACGGTGAAACAAGCGCCAAGACAGAGAGTGACTGACCGAGGGAGAAAAAGAAAAGAAGGGATGCAGACACAAAAGAAAAGAAAAGTGCTGAAAAGCGACAGGCAGAGATCATGGGAAAAATAAAGAGGCGGAAGTTGCAGGCGGAAGCCGGAAACGTGAGGGCCAAAACTGCAGAAAAAATGATTGGACTGCATGAGGAGGCAGGCAGCAAAAAGGGTTTCTTCTGCTCTGGTGTTGTGATGTGGCCAGTTGCGTTGTGTTAACGTTGTGCCGCGTTGTGCTTTGTACTGATGTGTGCTGTTACATAAGGTTTTGCGCTGCTGTGTTGAGTTTCTGCGTTGTCTTGGTTTGTGTTACTGTGTTGTGTTGGGCTATGTCACTGTGCTTTGTTGGTTGTGTTACTGTGGTGTTTTGCTTGTGTTACTGTGCTGTGTTGGTTGTGTTACTGTGCTGTGTTGGTTGTGTTGCTGTGTTGTGTTGGTTGTTACTGTGTTGTGTTGTGTTGTGTTGTGTTGGTTGTGTTACTGTGCTGTGTTGGTTGTGTTACTGTGCTGTGTTGGTTGTTTTAACTGTGTTGTGTTGGTTTGTGTTTACCGTGTGGTGTTGGTTGTGTTACTGTGGTGTGTTGTTGGTTTGTTTTACTGTGTTGTGTTGGTTGCTTTACTGTGTTGTGTTGGTTGTGTTACTGTGCTGTGTTGGCTGTGTTACTGTGGTATCTTGGTTGTGTTGCTGTGCTGTGTTTGGCTGTGTTAACTGTGCTGTATTGGTTGTGTTACTGTGCTGTGTTTGGTTGTTTTTTACTGTGTTGTGTGTTGTTTGTTTTACTGTGTTGTGTTGGTTGTGTTACTGTGCTGTGTTGGTTTGTTTTACTGTGTTGTGTTGGTTGTTTTACTGTGTTGTGTTGTGTGTGTTTACTGTGCTGTGTTGGCTGTGTTACTGGTGGTGTGTTGGTGGTGTTTACTGTGCTGTGTTTGGCTGTGTTACTGTGTGTGTTGGTTGTGTTACTGTGCTGTGTTGGTTGTTTTATACTGTGTTGTGTTGGTTTTTTTTACTGTGTTGTGTTGGTTGTGTTACTGTGCTGTGTTTTGCTGTGTTACTGTGGTGTCTTGGCTGTGTTACTGTGCTGTGTTGGTTGTTTTACTGTGTTTGTGTTGGCTGTGTTACTGTGCTGTGTTTGGCTGTGTTACTGTGTTGTCTTGGCTGTGTTACTGTGGTTGTCTTGGCTGTGTTACTGCGTGTGTTTGGCTGTGTTACTGTGGTGTCTTGGTTTGTGTTACTATGGCTGTGTTTTGGCTGTGTTACTGTGGTGTCTTGGCTGTGTTACTGTGCTGTGTTTGGCTGTGTTACTGTGGTGTCTGGCTGTGTTACTGTGCTGTTGTTTGGCTGTGTTTACTGTGGTGTCTTGGCTGTGTTACTGTGCTGTGTTTGGCTGTGTTACTGTGTTTGTGTTGCTGTGTTGTGTTCGTGTTGTTTTGCTGTGTTGTGTTCGTTGTTGCTGTGTTGTGTGTTCGTTGTGTTACTGTGCTGTGTTCGTTTGTGTTACTGTGCCTGTGTTCGTTGTGTTACTGTGTTGTCTTGGCTGTGTTACTGTGCTGTTGGTGTTTGGCTGGGGTTTTACTGTGCTGTGTTGGTTGTGTTTACTGTGGTGCCTTTTGGCTGTGTGTTACTGTGATGTTTTGGTTGTCTGTGTTTGACGTAAACTGAGGTTGGATTCTCATTTTTGACTGAAATGAGTTGTCGGGGAGGTGGGCGGGGGGAGTTTTTCGGATGTGTTTAGGCGGGGGAGGGGGGGGGGGGGGGGGGGGGGGGGGGGGGGGGGGAGTTGCGGTGGGTTGTGTGCGTGCTTGCGTGCCTGCGTGTTTTGATCCACTTGCTCCCACTTCCACTGGCGTGGGGGTTTCCCCAGCACAACATCATCCAGGCTCACCCTGTCGCAGCTGCGTCATCGGGGGGTCCACAACACGGACGTGTGAATAAATACGTCGTCATGAGGCCACCCACAAGAGAAGACAACTGCATCCGCTGTTGAGTCACTCCTCGTTGCTGTGTAGCCCCATTTTCGTGCTGAGTTTTGAATCAGTCTGGGGGTTACCGAAAAAAAAAAAGAATAAGAGAGAAAGAAAAAGCACAGGAAGAAACAGAATGCCACGTGGGATTTCCCAGAAATCAGTGCATATTTGTTATTGAAAGAAGTTACTTTCCTGCTCCCTTTTTTTTTTTTTTTTTCCTTTTTTTTTTTTTTGTCGTGCTCTTTGCCAAATCTGATCGTGCTGCTTTGATGAGCAGGCTTCTATACACTACTCAAAACAACAATGAACACAGGCTACACATCGGAAAAGGCGAAGATCGAATACTATTTTGGCTCGTTTGGTAGGGTCCCCCCCCGTGCGGTCGATTTTTTTTTTTTTTTTTTTTTTTTTTTTTCCGGTTTGAAAAACCCTCTTCTCTGTCCACCCCGGCAGTAAGTGGGTACCTGATTCAGTTCAGAGAAGATTAAGGCGGGCGGAAGGCGAGAGATGGGCTCCGCCTTCCATCATGCCCGTGCCCTTGACACGGTGAACCTCTGACAGCTTCATTCACGTCCCTTCGGCCGATAGGGCTAGGGTACACGTTTTAACCTTCAGTTGTTTTTTTTTTTTTTTATGTCAATCAAATACTGGGCTGAAAGTAATGTCGTCTGCTGAGGAAAAGGGCTGGGAAGCACCCACACACACACACACCCATCACACACACACACACACACACACACACACCACACACACCAACACACACACCCACTCACAGTTTGAGGGGAGAGAGAGAGCGAGGACAGATACCAGACTCAAGACACAAGACTCAATTGCTCAGATATTCCCATTTAGCCTCAGCCACATCATGAAGGGGGCATGGTGTGAGGTAAAGATGTTGTTACAGCAGAGGCGAGAGACAGAGACGAGACGAGGGAGCAGATGGAGGACAGAACAGACAGACAAGACAGAAGACAGAGACAGAGAGAGAAAGGCAGACAGACAGCAGACAAGGGAAGGAGGGTCGTGCCATTAACCCAAAAAGCCTATTGCGCACATCAGTGCAGCCACCAATGCTGACAATCTTGGTTCAGGTTACCATGTTAGTTACGTAGGGCAGAAGGGAAGGAGGGGGTCGGGGTGGGTTGTGTTGTGGGTGGAGGGGGGTGTGTGTAACGGACGTAGTCGGTCACGGACCATGTCACTTTGAAGCGTGTGCGCGCACGACCAGGGAATAATCCATAAAAAAAACACAAAAAAAAGTTTAGTCTAAGAAAAAAGCATGTTTTATTATCCTCATTCCTCCCCCCCGCTCTCTCTCGATCTCTCTCCCTATCACTCTATCTATTTACCCCGATCTGTTGTTCTCTCATCCTCTTCCTCCCCAACACCCACCAATTCCTTCATTTCCCACCCACGCATACGAATTCACAGACTCGGCGGAAAAACTCCAGCCAGCGGGTTCCTGGGGCGGTGTTTGGGGGCGGTGGGGGGGGGTGTGGGGGGGGGGGATAGGGACAGGGGCAGGGGGGTGGCTGGGAAGTGGGTGGGTTAAGAGAGAGAGTGAGGAGGGGGGGATTCTGTTGGTCGAAAGAAGATGCGAGACGATAGATGCGGACAGGACTGGCAAATCGGGCGCGGGGGGGGCGGGAAGAAGATGGGAGAGAAATCGGAGAGACGAGGGACAGGAATGATAGCTAGCAATGCCACCCCCCCCCCCCCACCCCCCCCCCCCCCCCCCCCCCCCCCCACCCCCCCACCCCCCCCCCCCCCCACCCCCCCCCCCCCACCCACCCCCCCCCACCCCCCCTCCCCCCCCCCCCCAACCCCCCCCCCCCCACCTTAATAATGACTGGCGCTTGTGCTGTGTACTGCGCGTGCTGTGCCGTTTGCTGTGCCGGCGCCCCAGGTTGGTGTGACACCCATCCCATATCCCTCACTGCGTTACCCTGTCTGGTGATGATGGTGCTGGCCGACTAGCTACCGACAGAGCTATATGCTGTACACATTACCGGGTAAGGTAGAATGTGGTCCAGACAACAAACAAACAGGAGAGTGCCCAACATGGCGGCTCGCGGGCTCGGGTTGGCTGGGGGTGTCGTATGATAGTTCTTCTTGTTTTCTGATTTAGTCGTATGTTTGGTGTGAATTACTTATTTTTTTTTGTTGTGTATTGTTTTGTTCGGGTGTCTGTTGTGTTGTTTTTTTGTTGGTTTTTTGTTTTTGTGTAGCGTAGCTCGTCCTCTCCGATCTCTCCATCCACGCCTACACGAGCCTCCGAGCATTGTCGCTGCTCGTTCTCTCGCGCTATGAGCTAGCGAGTCTCGCTCGATCTCTCTCTCTCCTCGTCCCTCTCCCCCCCTCTCTTAAATCTCTTCCTCTATGATCAATCTTCTCTCTCTCTCTCTCTCTCTCTCCTCTCTCTCTCTCCTCTCTTCACCTTCGCCTTTTCATTCTTTATTGTTTTCTGATGTTTTTACGCGGTTGTCTCTACTCAAACGAAAGACACATTCGAAGGCGAGATCAGCAATACCCCAAGTGTAAAGAATATGTAAAACAAGCAAAGCAACGAAGGGCGGCAAAGAAATAAATAAATGAAACGAACTAATATCCGGTTTTTTTTTTCTTTGCATTGACCAATCCGTTTGCAGGTAAAACGTATTGTCTCTCAGTACAGCTGATCGCATCGTCAAGGACGAAAATCGTCATTAATCCTCTTCTCTTCTCTCTCTCTCTCTCTCTCTCTCCTCTTCTCTCGTGTGTTGTCCTTCCCTCCATCCTTCTCTCCTCTGTCTCTGTCTCTCTCTTGCCTTCCTCTCTCTCTCTCTCTCTCTCTTCCCTCCAGCCTCCTTCTCTGTTCTGTCGCCTCTCGCTCTTCGACTTTTAGTGTTGTGTGTGTGTGGGTGTGTGGGTGGGGGGTGTGTGTAGGGTGGGTCCATCCCTCCCTCCATCTCTCTCTGTCTCTGTCTCTCTCTCTCTATTCGCTCTCTCTTTCTCTGTCCCTTCCTCATCCTCTCTGTCTCGCGCTCTCTTCGCCTTCTGCTGTGTGTTTGTAGGTGGGGTGTGTGGGTGTGTTAGTGTGGTGCAGTGTGTTTGTGTGTGTCTGTCCCTTTCCTTCCCCCTCTCTCTTCTCTGTCTCTACTTCGCTTCTCTTTTCTCCTGTCCCTCTCCATCCTTCTCGTCTCTGTCCTCTCTCTTCGCCTTCTCTCTCCTCCCCCCCCTCTCTCTACTATCTCTCTCGCTCTATCTCTGCTTCCCTTTGTTGGCAGACGAGCGTTTCGCCGCTTACGACCGACGGGTAGACAGCGAAACTGCAAAGACAGCGTGCCTGCGTTTGTACCCAGTTGCTAGGCAGAGGGAAGGTGATGCAAGGCTTCCAGACTATGAACAACGACAGATACACAACAACNCCGAGTTTCGCCCGACGTCCAGACCCGACGCGCGAGACAGCGGAAACTGCAAAGACAGCGTGCCTGCGTTGTTGCCCAGTTGTCTAGGCAGAGGGAAGTGGCATGCAAGGCTTCCAGATTATGAAACAACTCCAGATCACAAACACAACACAAAAACAAACAACAACAAACAACAACAAACAACAACAACAACAACGACCAACGACCGACGGACGACGGACGACGACGACGAACAAAAATAGAATAGAAATAAAACGTCAGTTGTCAACGTGACGGTTTTGGACTGCAGGCGGAATCTGGAAACAAACATAAGCTTTATAAGAATTTTAAGAGAGAGGAGATGATTCGCCAAACAGCAGGGACACAAACAACTTTTTCCCCAGACAAAACACGTCTCTTGCTCCGAAATAGGAGAATA
>JADBJO010010139.1:32500-41671 GCA_016801955.1 Conus betulinus
GGTCCTGGGGGAACCGCGACTAATTACGCTAACAGTTGATTGTGCCCATACATGAAATTTCTGTGACCAACGGATATTAAGATCGCTGACAAACTCCTAAGATTTCGTGAGCATAACTCTATCCGTTCTTAAGATATGATTTTTTTTTTTTAAATTGAGTCACTGGGTCATGGGAAGACCCAGGATGCAGGGTAAAGGTGGTTCATAAGCAGTGTTCTCGACCAGCGTTCCAGCTCCGGCTTCCTCCGTTGTTTATTCCTGTACAGGTCGTTGTTGTCTTCTTTCAAATGCGTTTTTTTTTCCCTTGATTAATGTACTGAGTTAGTTTCAAACTGAGGTGACTGCAGGCGGAAATTAAAAGAAAAAAAAAACAGTTTCAAATAATTATTAGTGAGTCCGGCAAACAACAGGGACAAACAAATTCCAAGACAAAACACGACGCGTTTCGGCCTCCTAGGTCTTCTTCAGGCAAGAGACAAACACATCCAGGACAACGAAAACAAAGGAACAAGCTAACATTTACCTTCTCAATTTTCTGCCCCGACCGGCTCCTACCCAGAGTTGAGTTTTGCTGCGGACTCAGTTGGGAAGGACTGGGACCACACAGTCGAGTTTCATCCACTTATGGATGCGTTTCTGAGAGTGTTGCTCAAATTTCTGACCAACACTGCAGGTGCCTGTATCTCTCGGGCCTGGTTGACGCCGGATATATTATGAAAGGAAGCGTAGAGTACAGCCCTGTCATGTAGTCTCAGACCGAAATGGAAATCCGTAGCATCATCTTAATCATCCTCATTCTCATCGATCAGCATAAAAAAAAATGTCTCAAAATTCTGTGGCCCTTCATGCCCTGCTCTCATGGTGACCTCAATTTCGATGTCCTCTCCACGTCTGTGGCCTTGGTTTGATTCCGTCGTGGTCACGGTATTATCGGCGAGTCCATGGGGGCTGTCGCTGGACGGACGTGGTGGCGCCCTCCGGAGGGAGAGCTCACTCACGCCGGCTCCGCGACTAAGCAATTATTGTCGTCGGTAGGGGGCTTCTTAGTAGGTAGTGTCCTGCGTATGTTAGATCAGAACAGGCGCCACTGAACACCACCGAAGTGACTCGGCAGCAGGCAGTGTCTCCTCCGGTGGGTTGCCTCTTGACGACTTGACATTGACTGTTCCCTGTGGACTGCCTTTGCAGGGGGGCTGCGGCGGGGCCGACCGGGCTGTGGCTGTGGGACGGGGTGTCGGAATGAGCGGTTTGTTTCTCCCCGTTGTTTGACGGACTGACTAATTTTTTTTTAAAACTTATATACTGAGTTGTCATAACAGGCGAGCTGGGGGTGCGCGGGTGGGGGTGGGGGGGGGGGGGGGGGGGGGGCTTGGAGGGACGAGTGGGGGGGGGGGTGTGTGGTGGATAAGGATTGAAGCGTGGGAATCTTTGCACACTAGGGAAACCAAGCACCGTTTAAACAGAAACCTGAAAAGGTCGAATGCTGTATTCGCACCCCGGCAGAAGATTCTGAACGATCTTACCTACCGTTACCACCACCCAGGAGAGTTATTTCCCTTTCGCCTACGCCATGTGTTTTGTTCCGGGGCATGTCAATCTCTCTCTCTCTCTCTCTCTCTCTCTCTCTCTCTCTCCGTCTCTCTAGCAACATCATCTCCCGACTCTTCTACCAGATTTCCGATCCAGACTCAACTCCTCCGCCCCCTCCGCCCCCCATTGCCCCTCCCTCCTCCCCTTCCCGCCTCCTTTCCTCTCCACCCCAGTCATCCTCAGTATGACTGTTCGTGTGTAGCCAGCTATTATTAGGTCCGAGTCCACGGTTACAGATTAGGCCCAGAACGCTGTGTACTTTTTTTTTTTTTAATTACATTCAAAGCTGCACCCTCCTTGCCTTTTGTCAGACGATCAGCCTTTACCAAAAACATGTTCATCGCACAGTCCTGACCTTGACTCATATTGTGCCTGACCGGAAGCAGATCCGATGCCTGCTTCTTTTTATATTGCAGCACGATCCTCATGGTCCTTCATTTTTCTGTCGTCTGCTGGATTTTTCGGGTGGTGCTCCAGGATTTGGGAGAGAAAAAGTCTAGAAAACGACAGAAAAAATGAAGGTTCAGGTGGATCGTGTTGCCTTATGAAAAGATGCGGGCATTGGATCTGCTTCCGAGTGGAAACAAGAAGTCCACAAGCAATGCATTATTCTGCCATCCTTGCTGATATATGGCACTGAACTGATTTATTGACCTGAAATCTCAGGTTGAAATCGTGTTTTCCACTTTTTTTATATACAGAGCCAGGGCGGTTTTCAGCTAATCAAAGTGTGTGGTTACTACCTGACCTTCGCTGTGACCCTGAACTCTGACCTGTACCTTGCTACTAAAGGTCGCTATCATTCGGGTGGTGGCTTTGGTTTTCTTCAAGTTCTGACCAATACACCGTGACAGACTGAATGCTTTGCTTTTCGTTTCGCGATTTTTGGAGCCTGGAACTCCGTGTATTCTTCAGTCTGTTTATTTGCGGTTCTCCAACCTCCTCTTCTTTTCAGCTTTTCTGTCTTTCTGATGTTGCTGTTGTTGTTGGGAGGGGGGGGGGGGGGGGGGGGGGGGGGGGGAGGGAGGGCTTTTTTAACATTTTATTTGAGGGGGTGGGTGGGAGAATAAGGATGTTTCGATGTTTTTAAGATAAGTGGGGTCTCATCCTTCTATTTTTTCCACGTTTTTTTTTTTTTTTTGTTCAATCCGTTCTCCGCGCGCGCACTTTTTTTCTGTCTTATCATCTGTGGACTTCATTCCAGTACCCCGTCCACAGTCCCACCTTGGCTTGTCCCCTTCGCAGCTCCGGCAAATCAACAGGGAGAGTCAGTGTCAAGCCATGAAGCAACCCACCGGCGGAGACACTGCCACGTTGCCCAGTCACTTCAGCGGTGTCCATTGGTGCCTGTCGTGCCTCGCCATCTACAGCACGCGACAATAGTTGCTGTGGCTGTGGAGCCAGCGTGTGTGAACGTTCCTCCTCCCCTTGAGGGCGCCAACACGTCCGTCCGAGACTGCGTGACAGGGGCTGTTGACTCGACGTTTACTTTCGTGAACGTATCCACGTCAACCAGGCCCGTGAAATACATACACCTGCAGTGGTGGTCAGGGAATTTGAGCAATACTCTCAGGCACGCTTCTGTTAAGTGGATGAAACTCGACTGTCGTTCCGCTTTTACCAATGGAGCCCATAAAAAAAAAAATCAGCAAAGTATCACTGGCTTTGATGGGAATCGAAACCACGACCTCCTGCTGGCAGTCCGCGAGGCTAACCGCGGGGCCACGGCGGTCTGGGTTCAGATATTTCTTGCGGATTCCTCGATGGTCATGACAGTAGACAGCTGGCTGTCTTGTTGCACATTGGACGCACAGCTTTTAGACACGTTGAAATGTGTTTGGTTTCAGTGATGATGGGAGTCAACTGTTCCAAGAGAAGTACTCCTGTTAGTTATCTGTATGTTTTTTTTTTCTTTTGGTTGATCTGGCCCTCTTCACGTCTTGAAACCGACTAATATGATCATGTTCTTGGATATCTGTGGGCGCCTGTTTTATGCGCGTATGCAAACATTGGTACGCTCGCAGAGAGAGAGAGAGAGAGAGAGAGGGGGGAGGAGAGAGGAGAGACAGACAGACAGAACAGACAGACAGGACAATTAGACAGACAGACAGAACCTGATTTCAGTGGATAGGATCCCACATTGTGCGTTAGTATCTCAACGAAGGTCACACACCTATAAGTGTGTGTGTGTGTGTGTGTGTGTGTGTGTGTGTGTGTGTGTGCGTGCGTGTGTTGCGTGCGTGCGTGCGTGCGTGCGCGCGCGCTTGTGTGTGTGTGCGTGCGTGCGTGCGTGCGTGTGTGTGTGTGTGTGTGTGTGTGTGTGTGTGTGTGTGTGTGTGTGTATGCTTGCACGCACGTGAGGACCAGTCTCCAGTGTGATTTTCCCAGTACACCCACATACTTATCTCAAGCAGGGAGGCCTCCTTGGGCTAATAGCTCTGCTTTCGTGGTTCTCTTCAAACTAGCTCCATTTCTAAGCAGGGAGGGTTAGAGGTAAGAATGAAGGCTGGTAGAGTCGGAGGGATTGGGCTGGGGTGGGGCGAGGGTGGGGTGTGGGGTGGGTAGGGAAAGGGGAGGAAGTAATTTTGGACGGGCGGACAGCGGAAAGGGAGGGGGGTGCGGAAACTTTTTCCTTTAAATAAAGTAGCGTAACTGACGGGTAGGGCTTAGAGCGCTCTCTCTCTCTCTCTCTCTCTCTCTCTCTCTCTCTCTCTCTCTCTCTCTCTCTCTCTCTCTCTCTCTCTTCCCCCCCCCCCCGTCCCCCCCTCCCCCGTTCAGTTTCTTGCTATTTTGAGGTCTGCTCTCCTCCCCCCCCCCCCCCCACCCCCCGCTTTTTTTTTTCTTCTTTGCTACAAAACTTTGGATGAAAATTGAATGTCAGCAAAACTGTTCTCAGTCAGCTGCTACCTCCCCTTCACAGTGGCAGGAAAAACGAATATGTGGGTGGGACTTTCAGGTCCGATTTTCTCCAGTAAACTAGAGGGGTGGGGTTCAAATCTCCCCCTCCCCCCTTCCCCCTCGCCAGTGGGGTGCTGATTAGTCTAAATACTATTTATCATTATCGTTACCTTCGTCAGAATTGTCACGCATTAATCTGTGTCCGTTGGTTTGTCAGTGCGTCTGTCAAGAGCATAACGCAAAAACAATTGAGCCGATCATAACGAAGCTTGGTGGAACGATGGAATAAAAGGCTCAAGGACCAACTCTTTCCATTTTGGTGGAGAATGCGGATCGGAGAGTGACGAAGGATGAGGTCAGCTAGATTATCACAAATATTCCACTGAAAGTAGAGCCTGTGAAGTTGCTGTGTACCATTTATAGCTCTGTGTAGCGATCTGTAAAGTGGAATATTTTGTGTCAAATTTTTATTGTGGTTAGAATCGTTGACATTCTCACAAATTCAACATCCTGTTACAAAGAAGCACATGGGAAGTGACTCTTTCAGTGCATACTATTTTATCACGTCCCTTACCCTTGCGGGGGGAAAACCTTTTCACTCGTGAACTGACTTTAGTTCACCGAAGTTTCAAAAAGATAAATGCCTACATACCAGCATTATACTCCTCTCTCTCTCTCTCTCTCTCTCTCTCTCTCTCTCTCTCTTCCATATTACAGTATCACGCCTTTTTTTCGGCCTTAAGTTCTGGTACGGATCCGGATCAAGGCACAGATCCGTTCGATCTTGGTAGAGGTCTTCTCTTTCCCTAGTGACCTTCTACATTTTTTTCCCTTCGTGCCCTTCTAGATTACATGCGATAAAAAAAAATTATGCAAAATGCAGTATGCATTATTTGAAAACCACTAACTGGCAACACGTGCATTATCAGACGTGTTACTTCGAAATAATGCATTTTGTTCCATATATATAAAACGCAAAACAATGCATCATATATGAGGAAAAAAAATCTTATCATGTAAATGACGTGCTATATACACCCGAGCTATTGATGATTTATAAATAATGCACCACACACTTAAATACTTATTGTTTATATATTATGACGTTCACTTGCGACTAAATGATTTCATACTGACGTTTCTGTTGTTGTTGTTGTTGTTGTTGTTGTTGTGTGTTTGCAGTCGGCACCCTATAGATGACTTGCGACTGGAGACTGAAAGTAAAAGACAAGAAAGGAATGCAGGCACAAGACGAGAGGATGGGTAGTAAGGGTAGAAGAGTGGTCCGGAAGTGGGGGGGGGGGGGGGGGAGGTGGGGGAAAGGGGCAATGGGGGTTGATAGCAGGAGGAAAGAGCTTGGGGGGGGGGAGAAGGGGGAGGTAGAGATTTGGACAGGGGGGAGGTATGGAAAAGTGGAAGAGACAGATATGGGTGAAGGTTTGCGTGTCAGGAAGAAAAAACAATGGCGTAGGCGAGGGGAAATGACTCTCCTGGGTGGTAGTAAAGGGAGATAAGATCATCCTGGATCCTCGCCGGTAGCACGCAAACACAGCTTTGAACCTTTTGGTTTCTGTGATAAAGGTGTTGAGTCTACCTTGCCTGGTTTAAAAAAAAAAAAAAAAATTCCGCTTCCGGCCCACCTCCGTCCCCTCCCTCTCCTTTCCATCTCCTCTTCCACCTGATCCCGTCACTGGCGTGTTGGACAATCATAGGGAAAGGAACGAGTTAACATTCTCTGCCTTTTTTGTTTGGTTTGGTTTGTTTTAAACAATGCAGAGGAAAATAAACATCCTAGAAAGATGTGTTTCTTCAACATAATCCGTCTTCGTTTCCTAGTTTGGGAGGTAAAAAATGTCTGCTGAACACCTTACCTTTGTGTGTGAGTATTTCTATGAGTATCTGGCGTATTGGTCTTCATGAGAGATGGTTTCTCCGTCTGCAAAGGAAAGCGGAAAGGGAAGGTGGGAGGATGAGAGGGGGTGCGCGGGAGGGAGGGAGGGGGGGGGGGGGGGGGAGGGTCAGGTTTAGCATTCAGATCAAAGAGAGCCGAATTTCCAGCGGGTGGGGACAAGATAGGGGGTGTGGAAGGTTGGAGGGGGATGGGGGGGGGGGGGGGAGGGGGGGGGGTGGGGGGGGGTTAGGAGGAGGGTGCAGTATGTTAAACAGAAATGATTTGAAAAATAAAAAGATGGGGGGGGGGGGGGGGGGGGGGGGAGGGGGGGGGGGGAGAGAATTAGCGTTCTGTTAGCTAAGTTGGAGAGGGGGGGGGGGGATGTTAAGTGTCCAAGAGAAAGAAAGACCGATCGGTAAAGAAAATAAAGAAAAGACGGAGGAGAAAGAAAGCCCCTCTCTCTCTCTCTCCCCCCCGCAGTGTCATAAATCAGGCAAAGCCTTCGCTGTGCCCGAGCCGTTCCACCACCTACACTATGGCACAGAAAGAGGATCAAAGGGGAAGGAAGGACAGAACGAATTTGAAAAAGTAAGAGGAAAAGAAAGAAAGAAAGAAAAAAGACCCCGGAGGAAAAAGCCTTTGACTCTACATGCTAAGAAGCCGAGCAGGGCCCTCGATGTCTGTGAGCCCCCATTCCACACAGTCTGACCTCAGCGGACAGGCAGTGAAAAACAGGCAAAGGAAAACAGCTAGACAGACGTTTAGGCGGAAATGCCTTGAGTTGTAAACATCATATACACACGCACGCGCGCGCGCGCGCACGCACTCACGCACGCACGCATGCACGCACGCTGCACACACACATAGATAGATAGATAGACAGACAGACAGATAGATAGATAGACAGACGACAGACAGACAGACAGACAGACAGAAAGAAAGAAAGAAAGAAAGATAGACGTAGACAGAGAGATAGATAAGATAAGATTAGAAGAGAAACAGGACGGTATTTCCAGTCAATAGTGGAAGACCGAACGAAACCGTTGACATCATCCAGCCCCTGTTCAACAATCAGTCATTGAAAGATAGAAAAAAGAAAAGGCAAAGAGAATGAAGAAGAAGGAAAGAAATACGAGAGGAAGAGAGGAAAAAAAAAAACCTTTTACTCCAGATTTTAAGATGAAAAAAATAAAACTGTAAACGTTCTCGACTCTCCCCCGCCCCCACCCCACCGCCATCTCCCGTCTTCATCTCCACCCTAACCCCTATCCACGTCAGCATTCCACCCCACCACACAAGCTGGCAATGAGAGACAGAAAGAAAGGAAAGAAAAGAGACACTTTAGACAGAGAGAGAGAGAGAGAGAGAGAGAGAGAGAGAGAGAGAGAGAGAGAGAGAGAGATTCAGTTTTCAGATAATTTGTTCGTAATAGGCCATGGCCCCTAACGAAGGATGTGTGAACAACTACAACCACAGTAATAATTATTATAAATGATCATAATACGTAATGAACCAAAAGCAAATCGTTGTCACATGTTCAATAGAAACACTTTCTCTCCATTCAAAGGCCTTGTATAGAAACAATGAAAATTGTTTAGCAACTTCAACGAAGTGGAAGACCGAAGCAGATTCAGTTTAAACAAAGATGGCTGTCATAATATTTGGGCTTAATGAACTTTTTTTCTGACGTTTCTGAGAGCTGGACAGCATAGAACAAAGGGATGTGTAGTTCTGTTGAAGAGAGAGAGGAAGAGAGAGAGAGAGAGGCGAGAGAGAGATAGAGAGAGAGAGAGAGAGAGAGAGAGAGATTCCGACAGAGAGAAAGACATGGGAAAAAATGAGGAAAGAAAAAAAATGCTACCCCCCAAAGATAAACAACACGAATGTCCCTCCATACTGTAGCTGATCCACCATCTAGTCTTCGGAAGCAGAGAGAGAGAAGAGAGAGAGAAGAGAGAGAGAGAGAAGAGAGAGCAATATAATAAATAACGAAAGGAGACATTGCTTTCACTCATGCTTCTATATAAATCGTACAAAAAGCTATCTCCTACACAGAGCGGTCTTCGTAATAAAGTAGTGGGGGGGGGGGAGAGTGAAGAATAAAAAATGAAGGAAGGAGGAAGAAAGGAAAGAATGAAGGGAGAGGAAGGAAGGAAAGAAAGAAGAAAGAAAGAGCGAAAGATAGATAGAAAAACACAGACAGACCAGTGACGGACGTGGTGGCGCCTCTCTGGATCACAACAGCGCCACTGAACACCACCACCTTCAGTGACTCGCCTCAGCGCGCAGTGTCTCCTCCGATGGGTTCCTGCCTCCTGACGTTCTACCCGACAAGGACTCTGACTGGACTGTTGGATACGAGCGGTGGGGGGGGGGGGGGGGGGGGGACATGAATGAGCGTGTAGGTGGATGCAATACCATTGAAGCGACACGACATAGTGAGACCAAAACAAAACAAAACAAAAAAAAAGAAAGAAAAAAAAAGAAGAAAAAAAGACGGAGGAAGGAGAAACAGAAAGAATGGAATGGCAAAGGAAGGAGAGGAGAAAACCTGTTTTTACCCACAGGTCTTTAAAAGCCCAACTTAAGCCACCTATATCCCCCTTACAGGAGGTGTAAACGCGAAAAAAAGCAGAAAAGCACCGAAGGAAAGAAACGAGATAAAATAATTGTACTCCAGGTTCTAACAACAGAACGCATTACCTGGCCTCCATTCCTCTCTATCTCCCCACCACCCCCACCCCCCCCTCGTCATTCCCCTCCGCTCCAAGCCTTCCCTTCTTTCAAACCTC
>JADBJO010010139.1:52009-54509 GCA_016801955.1 Conus betulinus
CACACACACCACACACACACACACACACACACACACACACCACACACACCACACACACACACACACGATGTGCAGACACAGAGAAAGAGAGAGAGGGGAGAAGAGAGAGAGAGACAAACTGACAGACAGGGGGGGGTGGGGGGGGGGGGGGTGGGGGGGGGGGGGGGGGGGGGGGGGGGGGGGGGGGGGGTGTTGTGGGGGGTGGGGGGGGGGGGGGGTGGGGGGCGAAGTGGAAGGGGGCAGAAGGAGAAACAAAAATAAATATTTTCTCCGAGGCAGAGAGTCAGAGAAAAGGTAGCAATGAATATCCACACCCCTTCAACCAGGCAAGCAAGCCGATTTGTATGACTTGCAGTCCATCCCTTATAACAAGAAAAATGACACAAGAGAAGTATCACCTGTGTTGTTTTTAACAAAAAAAAAAAAAAACGGCAGCCGTCGTTTTGTTCCCGTAATCACTGGCTACTGGGACAAATTGCGCTGCAAACACAGTTGCTGAACTCGAAATAGGAACGCCGTTAAATGCGTTCAGCTGGCCGACTGTCCTGTCCTGCGAGTGTTATTATACGCTTATTATGGGATGCTGAGTAGGTCTACTTGTGGGCGTAATTGTCTGGCTCCTTTGCTGTTCATCATCATCATCACCATCACCGTCGTCGTCGTCGTCGTCGTCGTCGTCTCATCATTATCATCATCATCATAATCATCATCATCATCGTCGTCGTTGTCGTTGTCGTTGTCGTTGTCGTTGTTGGTGTTGTTGTTGTTGTTGTTTGTTGTTGTTGCTGTTGTTGCTGCTGCTGCTGTTGTTGTTGTTGTTGCTGTTGTTCTTACCATCATCGTAATCATCATCATCGTCATCATCATCATCACCATCATCGTCGTCGTCGTCGTCGTCGTCGTCGTCATCAGTTTTTGATGTTGTTATTGTTGTCTCCATTCACTGCAGCGAAGGTTCTTTTTCTGTCCATTATAACACATTTCACAATGATATTACACAATATTCAGTCAGACCAATATAGCACAAACTTTTTTTTCACACTGTTTACCGCGCCTATGGACGCATACAACGACTGGTACAATGGCGCAAAGGGTAGTGTCTGAGAGACGTAAGTGCAAGTCATGCACAATGGTACTTTACTGCATTACTGTTTACGGCATATATTGTGAAAGTAAAGTACGGAAAGAACATTATTTGCGCACATTCAGTTTTGTCGTGACACCATGTAGAAATCCATTTAAATGTGTACCTAGTCTACAGAAAAACAATAAAAAAAGAGTATTGGTTTCTTTTTCTTTCTTTCTTTCTTTCTTTTTTTTTTTTTTAAGGCGATTAATTCAAAAAAGTTGCGCGCATAAATTGTCTTTAAAATGTATCAGAAAAATAATCAACTCTGACTCATATCGACCTTATGGTAGCCATCCCCCACCCCCACCCCTCCCCTCCCCCGAAAAGTCATGAGATAACACATAATTATGTAATGCTCAAACAACTATACTTGTTCCAGAAGAAAAAAAAGCATAAACAAACAAAACCAGGAAAAATAGCGCCAACAGAGTTTACATTTTATCAGTGTATGGTTCAAGTACACAGATCTGGGGCATGAACTACTTGATTAAAGTGTAAAGTGACGCTAGGATATCACAATCGGGATATCAACTGTAAGGCATCAGTCTCCCCTCTCCCTCCTCTCTCTCTCCAACTCCTCCGCTTCTCATCTCACTGCCCTACACCCCCCTCCCACACACTGATTCACACCCACGTTTTGTTGGCATTCTCTCTTCTCTCTCTCTCTGTCTGTCTCTGTCTCTGTCCTGTCTCTTCTCTCTATCTCTCTCCTCTCTCTCTCTCTTCCTCTCTCTCTCTCTATCCTCGTCTCTCTCTCTCTCTCTTCGAACTGTTTAACGGACTGATGGGCAAACTTGCTTTTCGGCGTGCCCACCAGCGGCGTTTGTCCCTCGAAGAAGGCGGGTCACTCTCGCTGAACGCGAGCTCTGATACAGATTATCTCCCGTGCAGGTGTGGTTTTGTGACGTCGTTCATCAGTCCTGCGATGATCGTGCACGAGGTCGTGCACGAGTGTGGTCCGCCACGTTTCGAGTGCGCGCGCGTGGTAAATCACACACACACACACACACACACACACACACACACAACACACACACACACACACATGCAAAAACGTTAACGTACGTACGCACACACAATTTCGCACGCACACACGCACACTCACACACACGCACGCACGCGTGCGCGCACGCACGCCACCGCACACACACATACCCACATACTGCACTCCACGCACACAACACACACTCCACACACACACACACCAACACACACAACACACCACACACACAACACATCACAACACCACACACACACACACACACACACACACACACACACACCACACACCACACAGGACACGGAGGGAGAGGAGAGAGAGAGGATAGAGGAGAGAGAGAGGACAGACAAACAGAGAGGAGAGAGAGGATA
>JADBJO010010139.1:59509-69509 GCA_016801955.1 Conus betulinus
GGACTCCGAGGCGAAGTGCCGCTTAACCACCACTGGCCGGCTGCGAGTAAGACGAGCGAGAAAGAGGACAGGCCGATGCCGTGAGAGAGGAGAGAGGATGAGAGGGAGAGAAGAGAGACGATGGGAGAGACTGGCTGAGGAGAGAGATATACCCTCACACTGACATGACGACAAGACAGAGCAGACCAGACAGATTACAATAGAGGAATGAAAAAAGAGTGAGGTGATGAGAAGAGAGACTCACACAGACAGACAGACAGACAGCACACGACATACAGAGCAGAGAGAGCAAGTTGGCAATAGAGTAAGGCAAAGAGTGAGTGGATGAGAGGAGAGAGAGAAGAGATGACGAGAGGATTCCGAGAGAATAGATAGGAGAGAGAGAAGAATAGAATCACACAGACAGACAGACGGGGACAGGACAGAGAGAGCAATGACCAATAGATGAAATTAAATAGTTGAGGGTTGAATGAAAGAGAGAGACTCACAGACAGACAGACAGACAGACTGAAACAGAGCATGGCAATATACAAGGAATGAAAAGAAGAGGAGGTCGGTGATGAAGGTATGGTGTGGGATGAGAGAGGTGAGGATGGGATGAGAGGAGAGGAGACGGAGTGGAACGGAGTTAGAGAGAGGAGAGAGCACAAAGTTAGGTTGATGATCCCCCCCCCCACCCTCACCCCACCTAGGGTCCCCCCATAGTGAGTTTTCATTTTGCAGACAGTGAGTTTTTGTGTTGCTGGGGACATGACATTTTGATGGACGGAAGAGTAAGAGAGAGAGAGAGAGGAGAGAAAGGAGAGAGAGAGAGAGATTGGAGAGCAAAGAGAGGATTGACACAACCAGAGGGCGAGGACAGAGGAGAGGGAGACGAGGGGAGAGATCACACCAGAGAGGGAGAGCGGGAGAGAGAGAGAGAGGGAGGAGAGAGAGGAGGGGACGGGGGGAGGAGGAAGGAGAGAAGGGAGCGGAAAGGAAACGAGAAAGGAAAGTGAGAGAGGCAATGGGAGAGAGAGAGAGGAGGGAAGAGAGAGTCAGAACAGAGAGAGAGAGACGAGAGAGGGAGGACCGAGAGAGAGGGAGAGAGAGGAAGATGAGATAGAGTGAGCGAGAACAGAGACGAGAGAGAGAGGAGAGGAGCACAACAGATCAGAAAACACACAGAGAGAGAGAGGAGAGAGAGGAAGAGAGAGAGAGAGAAATCATGAAAACAGAGAGAAGAGAGAGAGGAAGGGAGAGAAAGGAAGAGAGACGAGAGAGAGGAAAACAATGACAACAGAGCAATGGGGGGGGGGGGGGAGAGACAATGACAAGAGAGGAGAGAGAGAGAGAGAGAGAGAGAGAGAGAGAGCAAAGAGATGACAACAGAGAGAGAGAGAGAGAGAGGAGGAGAGAGAGAGGAGAGAGAGGAGAGAGAGAGAGAGATCACAACAGAGAGAGAGAGAGAGGAAGGGAGAGAAAGGAAGAGAGAGAGAGGAAAACAATGACAACAGAGCAATGGGAGAGAGAGAGAGAGAGAGAACAATGACAACAGAGAGAGAGAGAGAGAGAGAGAGAGAGAGAGAACAATGACAACAGAGAGAGAGAGAGAGAGAGAGTAAACTGAGCCAAGATAGGGCAGGATTCAAACACAATGACAGGGACAGAAGAATGGAGAGAGTGAAGTGACTGATGGCATCGGTAACACCAGAAAAAAAATGGAACCATGTCAATGGAATGGAAACAGAATCAATGAAACAATGTACTGATGGAGAAAGAGGTCAAGAGACAGGAGGAATGAGGGGTACACACGCACAAACATAAACACAACACACACACACACACACACACACACACACACACACACACACACACACACACACGCACGCACACACTCACACACACACACACACACTCACACACACACACACCACACACACACTCACACTCACACACACACACACACACACACACACAGACACACACACACACACACACACACACACACACACACACACACACACACACACGTTCTGTCATTTATCGCAGATGACTGTCAGGAACTGGTTCAGCAACCACGCAGGGCACCGACACAATCTGTCACAGAGACGGTCACAATTACACGCATCTATCATTCTGCGACAGACTCCCCTTCTCTCTCTCTCTCTCTCTCTCTCTCTCTCTCTCTCTCTCTCTCTCTCTCTATCTGTATGTCTGTGGGTGGGTGTGTCAGTCTGTCTGTCTGTCTGTCTGTCTGTCTCTCTCTCTCTCTCTCTCTCTCTCTCTCTCTCACTCACTCACTCTCGCGAGAGATGTCTTCTGCAACAGCGACACCAGAAGAAACTTTGTATCTTTTTGTATGTCTCAGGCATTGAAGACGAGAGCGGTCGTTGTATCACAATCTTTTGTTGTTGTCATGATGCTGTGTATGTGTAAATACACTGTCTTCAATTTTGTTGATTAATAGCATTTCATGTACACGCCCCTTCTAATGGCACTATGGCCTTTACACATATTCGAGTTCGAGTTCGAGGTCAGCTCTCTCTCTCCGTCTCTGTCTGTCTGTCTGTCTGTCTGTCTCTCTGTCTGTCTGTCTGTCTCTTTCTCTATCTGTCTGTCTGTATCTCTCTCTCTCTCTCTTTCTCTCTCTCTGTCTCTATCTCTGTCTCAATCCCTCTCTCTCTCTCTCTCTGTCTTCTGTCTGTCTGTCTGTTCTCTCTTCTCTTTCTGTCTGTCTGCATCGCTCTCCCTCTCTCTGTCTCTGTCTCAGTCCCTCTCTCTATCTCGCTCTCTCTCTCTCTGTCTGTCTCTCTCCTCTCTCTCTCTCTCTCTCTCTCTCTCTCTCTCTCTCTCTCTCTCTCAAGAAAACTTGAGACGTTCTCGGCAATCTCACGGTGACCTACAACTATTAAAACGTTTATATTCCTTGGATCGGGGGGGGGGGGGGGGGGGGGGGGGGGGGTGTCAGCGAAAGACCAAAAATAATAAAATAAAATAAAATAAAATAAAAGCACACTTGTTATTCTTCCGAAGTCGTTATATGCCCCGTCACTCTGATTGATTGTCGCTGTCGAATTATTGTACATCTTGAACTGCCTCTATCGGTCTGTCCGTCCGTCCGTCTTTCTGTCTGTCTGTCTCTGTCTCTGTCTCTGTCTCTGTCTCTCTCTCTGTCTCTCTCTCTCTCTCTCTCTCTCTCTCTCTGTGACCGACTTCCCCACCGCCGCAAATGCACCGCTGCTTATCTAAAGAACTCTTGAATTCTTGTAGTCTGCACTGCTCATTCTAGCTTAGGTGCTAAACCTTTATTTTCCATCACCTGTTCAGAGGCCCGGTAGTAACACCCAGGTTTGCTGAAGTCGTTCGGTGTGGCTTCAGTTCATGAGGCTCGTGCAGCTGAGAGTGGGCCGGACAGTGCGTGCTTTGCGTCAATGTCATCTGCTCTTTCCCTGCTGTTATTGTCTTGTATTGTGTTATCATTATTATTATTGTCACCATCATCATCATTATATTATCATTATCATTATTATTATTGTTGTTGTTGTTGTTACCATATTATTATCATCTTTTTTTTCTACATTATCTTCCTTTTCTAGCCTTTTTCTGCTGTTTTCTACCTCTTTCTGTCTTTTTCCTATCTTTCCGCACGTTTTCTGTTTCTTTAGTCCTCTTTATCTTCCCCCCCCCCCCCCTCTCCCCCATCCTTTTCCTATACTTAAGCAAATACGCTCTACCTTTTCTCTATATGTCCAGCTTTCTTCCTACCCCTTTCTGTCCTTTTTCTTTCTCTGTGCCTACCTCCCCCGCCCCCCGCCCCCTACATTTTCTCTGTAATTTTTTTTACTTTTTTGTTGGCTTAGCAGTTAATCTATTACCTTGGGAGGGAAAAAAAAAAAATAACACAACTTGGCTGTCTGAAAGGGAAAAGGGATCCAGCTGATGACGCAAAGCGCCGGACACAAGTTGTTACGGTGCGTCTCCAGATAGATGGCTGACGTCAGCCTGCTGTCGGGGAGTGTCCTCTGACTGTAGTCCTCACAGCATTTGAGAGCGGCAAGCACACGGATCAAGGCCACAAATCACACCTGAGGAAGACGAAGACCACAACGGCTCTCTCTCTCTCTCTCTCTCTCTCTCTCTCTCTCTCTCTCTCTCTCTCTCTCTCTCTCTGCTCTCTCTCCCTCTGTCTCTCTGTATGGCTCTCTCTTTCTGTATGGCTCTCTCTCTATGTCTCCCCCCCTTCCTTTCTCTCTGTATCTCCCTCCTCCCCCCTCTCTCTCTGTATCTGTCTCTGTATCTCTCTCTCTCTCTCTGTCTCTGTATGGCTCTCTCTCTGGCCTGCTCTCTCTCTCTCTCTCTCTCTCTCTCTCTCTCTCTCTCTCTCTCTCTTTCCCTGCTTCCCTCACATATTTACGCTATAATCCGTTTTTCGAAAGAAATGTTCATTTGATCGTAAGTTATACGTAGTCTTGTTGAAATTAAGAAAGCGTTCAACTCCGTTTCCAAAGAAATTATTCCGGTCAAACCTGAATAAAGAACGGTAACAATGGTGAATTATATCAGTGGGTTAAGAGTTTATACAATGATGTTAAAAAGCCATGGTAAGATCTGTGGAGAAACTCGTTGACTATGTCGTGTGTACACAGAGTGTCAAACAAGGAGATGCTTGTAGTCCCGTTCCTTTCTCTCCGTTTATAGAGGAACTGGCCAAAGAAATGATAGACAGTGGCAGGCTCGATGCAACTCACACTCCAGACGTTTCTGAAACTATTCATTTTGTGACCAAATGATGACGTTGTTGCATTGTCTGAAAATCCTGTTGGCCTCCAAACTCCCTAACCGTGAACTCTAACCGACACAGCAAGCGGGGGAACCCTGCAGGCCCGAGTCCACGGTTACAGGTTAGGTGCAAAACGCTATGCATTCTCTATTCCACCCATAGCTGCCCCTGGCTTTTGTTAGAAGGTCAGCCATTAACAAACCATATTCCTCGCGCAGTCCAGTCCTTGATCAACACAGTGCCTGACTCGGAAACAATGTTCGCTTCTTTTCTACATTACAGCACGGTCCACTTGACCCTTCATCTTTTTGTCGTCTGCAAGCCGTTTAACTCCCACCTCTTTGTGCTCTACCCATGGCGTAGAAAGGCAAAGAAGTCCACGAGCCATGCATAATTCCGTTATCCTTGCTGGCATGTGGCGTTGAACTATTGTACTGACCCAAAATTCCAGGACAAAAATTAATCGTCGTCTTTTTCACAGTCGAAAAAAACATTGTTTTCACAGAACCAGGGCGATTTTCTCTCTTCAAACGGTGACTACTACTACTACTACTTGACCTTTGCTGTAACCCTCGACCTCTAACCTCAGACGCCACGTGAGTCGGTCGCAGATCGCCTGGCAACAGACGCCAAGATCTCTGGCGCCAGCGTTTCCAGGCGGAGAAAGATAGATAAAGGAGCTGAATGGGAAAACTGAAAGTGCTGAACAACGCAGCTCCTTGTTGGCGCTGGGCTGTAGAAACATTGTAGAGCATGGGGGTGGTGAAAGTGAGGAGGAGGGAGAGGAAAGGGGGGGGGGGGGGAATAGGGGAGGGGTGTCCGTGAGCGTTCCCCTCACCATCCCTACCACTCGCTATCTACCGTACCCTCCTCGCCCCCTTTACTCCTCCATTCACCCCCCCCCCCCCCTAGTGTACAAAGCGAAAGACTCTCCTCTCTCTCTCTCCTTCTCTTCTCTTCTCTCTCTTCTCTCTCTCTCTCTCTCTCTCTCACAGACATAGATAGTAGGCGCGCACGCGCACATGAGTGTGCGTATGTGTGTGTGTGTGTGTGTGTGTGTGTGTGGGTGTGTGTTGTGTGGGTGTGTGTGTGTGTGAGTGGTTGTGTGGTGTGGTGCGTGTGGAGTGCGTGTGTGTGTGTGGGGTGTGTGTGTTTGTGGTGTGTGTGGTGTGTGCTTGGGTGTGTGCGTGTTTGCGCTCGCGTGCTGGCGTGTGTGCGTGTGTGTCTGTGAGAGAGATGAGAGGAGAGAGAGAGATGTGAGTGTTGTGTGTGGTGTGTGTGTTGTCATGCATGTGTGGTGTGTGTGTGCGCGCGCCGCGCGCGAACGAGGGTTTGTTTGAGAAGCATGAGTGTGTGTGTGTATGTGTGTGTGATGTTTGTGGGTGTCGAGGCTTTATTGCTGTGTGTGGGGGTGTGTGTGTGCTGTGGGTGTGTGTGGGTGTGTGTGTGTTTCGTGCGTGCGTGCGTGCGTGAGTGTGTGAATGTGTGTGTGGTCCCTGTGTGTGTGGTGCTGTGGTGGGTGTGTGGTCTGTGTTTCCTCTATTACGATCAAAGGCTTTAGCAGACCCCCCCCCACTGTACCCGAACAATCCTCCGTGATTATCCTAACAAACCAAAATCCAAAAAAATAACCATTCCCTTCCAGAGCCCCACACTCCAACTCTCTCTCTCTCTCTCTCTCTCTCTCTTCTCTTCTCTCTCTCTCATCTCCTCTCTCTCTCTCTCTCCCTCTCTCTGTCTGTCTGTTGGTCTGCCTGTCTCTCTCCGCCTCTCCTATCTCTCTCCTCTCTCTCTCTCTCGTCTCTCCCTCTCTCTCTCTCTCTCTTCTCTCTTTCCACCACCCATCGTACGTTGGAGTCTGAAACAAAGAACTGTATAATCAGAGGCTATAAGCAATTTCGCCTCGCTGCCATAAAAAGCAGCCATAACAGCCCCCCTGCCCCGGTGCTTCGATGTTTTATTGCCTGACGCGTACGTGTTTGCTTCAGAGCTCGGAACCTCTGCAGGATGCAATGAAATAGAAGTGAATGTATTTGTATATATCACGCAGTGTGATGGTAGCGACGGGCTGGTAAGGACCTATGTTATGGCCCAAATAACCTTGCTCAGTAAGTTAGGTGTACGCGTGAGCTTACACCCACATCCAAACGCTCGCACGCACACAAAAACTAACGAATGTACGTACACCACAGGCACACACACACACACACAACACACACACACACACACACACACACACACACACACATACGCGCACACACACACGCACGCACGCACGCACACGCACCACGCACAATTATGCACACACGCACACACATGCATACATGCACGCACGCGTGCGCTCAGACAGACACACAGACACACCACACACATACGCGCACACACACACACGCACGCACGCACGCACACGCACCCACGCACACTTATGCACACACGCACACACATGCATACATGCACGCACGCGTGCGCTCACACAGACACACACACACACACACACACACACACACACACACACACCACACACACACACCATACGCGCGCGCGCATGTACATAGGCACGCACGCATGCACACTTAAAACACACATGCACACACACACACACACTCTTATGCAACCACCACTTATGCACACATTCGCATACACACACGCACGCATGCATGCACGCACTCATGCACGCAGGCACACGCGTGCGCACGCACGCACGCACACACATACACACACACACACACAAACTTAAAACATTGTGAGGGAGTCTTCTCTCTCTCTCTCTCTCTCTCTCTCTCTCTCTCTCTCTCTCACACACACACTCACACACACACACACACACACACACACACACACACACACACACACACACACACACACACACCACACACACACACACACACACACACACACACCCTACAACAAACACACACACATACACATACATACACACATATATACACACATTTTACGTCTCTCTCTCTCTCTCTCTCTCTCTCTCTCTCTCTCTCTCAGCTTCCCCTTTAGTAGATGGTCAAAAGGACCGACCTTTCAACACCTAACTTCCCTGTCAAGTCGTTGGAGTCCCGGGCAAAACCACTATACCAAACAAACTGAATTTTTCCCTGCATGCGCCATCTTCAAATGTTGTCGTTCTGGTCATGTAGGTGTGGTGTATAAGACAGGGTTCCCCAACCCCCCCTGTCCCGTGTGATATTGGGTTAACCTCATCGGCTTCAGTAACATCATTGGGGAGGGGGGGGGGGGGGGAGGTAGGGAGGGGGGAATGCAGGGATGCCTGGCATTAAACCTACAAAAAAAAACCTGTCAGCATACAACCCTTCTTCAGTACAGACTCCCCCCCCCTCCCCTGTCTCCCCCCCCCCCCCCCGCCTCCCTAAAGCCATTCCAACCCTCCTTCCACTCCACCCCTCCACCTCCACCCCCCCCCCCCCCCCCCCCCCACCCCCTTATCGATGTCTCATCTTCCTTATCCCAACAACGGCATAATTCCGATTAGATGTCGCTCATCCCAACTTCCTTCCCCCCCCCCCCCCCCCCGCCACCCCCCAACTTCACCTCCGGCCCCGCCTCCCTACCTTCACTCTCCCTTCCACCACCCCCCCCCCCCCCCCTGTCGTCCCTTCCTCTCCCTCTCTCCCACACACGCCCGCAACCATACCCATATATGTCCTGTCGTCGGCTCAGTCAGTATCGCCGTCATGGGAGGCAATCGATATCTACCACCGAGAGAAGACCCCCAACGTGGCGTTGGTGGCCAGTCACTGTGTGGCGTGGTATGGTGGTGTGTTCAGTATGGTACCAGATCTTCACCCCAGCGGTACGCAGGACGCCAACCAACGACACCCACATCCTCCCCCACTGTAGACGACGGATAATTGCTTCTTTGCGGAGCTGATGGAAGTGAGAACCCCCCACCCCCACCCCCGCCCGCCCCCTCCGCTAATAGAAGTGAGAGCCGCTTCCCCCCCCCCCCCACCCCCCCGTTCCCCGTCGCCTCCTCTTGAGGATGCCACCACTGCCACAGCACTGCAGCATACAACCAACCGTCTAGCGATAGTCGCTCTAAGCTTTGTCCATATTGACGACTTTGTTTGTCCCGAACTCTGTTCTGCCATGGGCATAAGGAGGAGATCGAACAGAATGAAGAGACCTGTCAATAGGGGGAACGGTTAGAAAGTTTGAGGGGGGGGGGGGGGGCCTTTAGCATGGTCCGTGAGGAGGGGGCCCCCGTGGTCATATATAGTCAGAGCTTTTGCCTGCGGAGCTGACTGGTTGTGAATTTCGAACCGTTCCCTCCCCCTCCCCCAAGGTCGGATTTTTTTTTTTTTCGGCTTGTCGTCCCTTTCTGTCCATCCTGTAAACATCAGCGTACCTGTTTCAGTGCAGGGCAAACTAAAGGCAGCGGAAAGAGAGGGGTAGGCTCCGTCTTTTATCAAGCCGTCCCCCAGCGACGACGACCCTCCGTTCACTGCCCCTGGGGTCGTCAGGCTACGGGACCTTCACCTTCACCAGAACTTACTGTGGTCCCAGACGCTTTAGCTCAAAGGATGTGAGATCACTTTCAGGTTCCGCAGTCCAGCAGTCAGAGACGGTATGACAGACCGAGACACACCCATCCCAGAAGAATGGGTTTGTTTGTCTGTCAGTGTGTTTGTTGTTAGGGACTAATCCAACACTCGCTTATATTACCACCAGAACGACAACACGTTTAAGATAAGAATGGCGAAAATGCCAGACAGACTTGATGTCAGACGCAAACGGGATTCGAACAGAGATATGGGAGGTCGAATCGGCAGCAACCTCTGACCGAAAACCGCTTGTACTGCAACTGACAACCCCCACCCCAACCACCCCCCAAAAAGAGAGAAAAATAGAGAAGAAAAAAAAAACAGAAAAAGAAAACAAACAAACAAACAAACAAAGAAACGGAAGCCCAATGCGCGAGGCTACATGCAGAGAAATGCGAAACTTTGAGTGCCCAAACTGTAGTTTTCAGTAGACTTGACCAGTTTTCTTAGACACCTGGTTGTAATTGTGATATCGCCCACGCAGAGGAGGTTTTTTGTTTGTTTGTTTTATTCGTAGCCTCTTCCTGTTCTAGGACTTCTTTCGCGGAGTAGCGTGATCTGATTGACTGATAGGTCACAGTATTGTATGTCTTCTTGTCTGTCATCTTAAAGCGTCCCCAGTGCTTGTGCGGCCGTGTTGTTCTTGATACGTCCAGGAAAG
>JADBJO010010139.1:72009-75601 GCA_016801955.1 Conus betulinus
GTGTGTGTGTGTGTTGTGTCTGTGTGTGTCTGCTGTGTTATGATCGTATTTGTTTGTTTGATTTTCGTCACGTATACCTCTAGTGCATGATACACAAATTTCTCTTGCGAAGAAACAGAATTGGATTGATGAGCGGGCAAGCTTGTGTGTGTGTGTGTGCCTTGTGTGGTGTGTGTGTGTGTGTTGTGTTGTGCTGTGTGTGTGGTGTGTGGGTGTGTAATTGCATGTCTTTACACATTTTTTTGGTACCTCGGTTTTAAACTCTCATCGGGGAGATGTGGAGGCGGGGGTGGGGGGGGGGGGGGAGGGGGGGGGGAGTTTTTTTTTTGTGGTGAGGGTTAAATCTGCAAAGAAGGTGATGATGTAGAGATATTCATTCCCTTTGATTCAGCGGGGGTCCCCCAACAGGGAGAAAAGCCAGGGCCTTGAGTCAGGGGGACTAGTGCTTAATTGGTATCACCCTGCATCGCCAGACCTGTCAACAAAGCAGAAAATGAGAAGAAAAAAAAAGCTGATGAGGACGCAAAACCCTGCGGCGCTCTCACACCGTCTCTGGCAACAAGATCGCACAAAAACAACAGTGCAGCCTACTGCATGTTTCAGTGGCTACCGGGTTTTCTCTTAGCATTGATTACCTAGCCTTTCTTTGTTTGTTTCTTTGTCTTTTTTTCTTTCTTTCTTTTCTGTTCTTTCTTTCTTTTCTTTTCTTTTCTTTTTCTTTTGCTCTTTATTTCTTTCCTTTCTTCTATGTTCTTTTCTTTCTTTCTTTTTTATCTTTCCGGTTTTCTCTTGGGCATGACACCTAATTTTTCTTGTCTTTTTTTCTTTTTTTTCTGTTTCTTTCTTTTTTCTATCCTCATCGTTGTCCACTTGTTATGAGAATGGACATGACATGCGAACAAAAAAATCAATCGGACATGGCCCCCCCCCACCCCCACCCCCCACGTCCACCCCACTAGTAATGTTGTGTACAATAACAACGACAAAAACGGTGATGATAATACCCCCCCCCAATGACGACGACGATGATAACGAGAACGAGGACGAGGAGGAGGATGGTACTGATGATAATGGCGAGGACGATAGCTACGCTGACCTCGACGATGTCGACGACAATCATAACGGTAATGAAGACGACGACGACGACGTGGATGATGACGACGATGACGATGCCGACAACGACAATGGCGATAAATACGACGATGAAGATGATGATGTTGATGCTGATGATGATGATGACGACGACGCTGATGATGCCGACAACGACAATGGCGAGAAATGCGGTGATGATGATGATGATGATGATGGATAAATTCTTACATTGAAATGCTATGTTTTTTTTGTTTTTGTTTTTGTTTGTTTGCTTTGTTTTGTTTTTGTAAGCGTTTGTATTACACAATGCATGAGGCACTTTTTTACCACTTGCTGTTCGTAATTGTTGTCATTGAATAGGAAAGGAGGTCTTCTTTTTCTTAGAACGTGGCCGCATAGTCAGGGAGGCGGTGGGAACAATTTGTAGTTATGTCTTGATGAAATCATGGTTTTATCCGCATTTAAGTAAGAGTGAAACTTTAGCGTGGCCCAGACAAAATAGTGTTTGTCCATTCCCCACAATTTAGTGAAAATGAAACGAGCTTGTCTGCCTAGAAATGTTGACCTAAAGTGGGAAAAGTCTGATTGTAAGCGTGATTTTTTTTACGGCAGGCCGATTCCAGGACTCAGCCTTTACGAAGACACGTACACCCACTGCCATAAGGAATCATCATCATCATCATCATCGCCTATTTCCCCTCCTGGGCTACAGGCCGCCAACCAAGGACCTCCAGGCATCTCTGTCCTGGGCTCTTTTTTTTCCTGCTGGTTTCCAGGTCAATCCCATGTTCCTGATGTCTGCTTCCAAGTCCTGCTGCCCACGTGTTCCTTGGCCGACCTCTTTTTGTTTTCTTGGGCGTTCCATGTTAGGGCATGTCTGATGATGTTGCTTGCAGGCTTCCGCAGCGTATGTCCAATTCGCCCCAATGTCGTTTCTTGATTTCCTGTTCTGCGGGCAGCTGCTTTGTTCTTTCCCAGAGCTCGTTGTTGTTGATGGTGTCTGGCCATCGGATGCGGAGAATCTTGCGCAGGCAGTTGCCATAATGAATGATAACTTTAAAATGTTTGAAGCTTACCTATAATATATGCACATACACATACACACACACACACACACACAACACACACACACACACACACACACACACACACACACACACACCACGCACACACACACACACACCTGGACAGGCACGCTAGAGGCACGTCCTGTAAACCATTTAATCCACCTCAAGGTATTTGGCATCATTATCTCACATTTAAACACCGCATCATTACGTCTGTTTCCAATAACCACGCATTATAACGATTATACAAAGGCGATAGGAATCTGATCGAATGCCGAGGCACTGTACAAATGAACTGGGGAATCCTTTACGCGATAGGGCGATGGCGATTCCAAACTGATTCGAAAGTAGTCAGATGTCAACTACTACCCCTGTCACTGTTAAGCTTGCGGTAGCTATTAGTAAAATGTATACGCAATAATCGGGTCGCGTTGTTCGCAGACATGGGAGGACGGCGGGATGGCGATTGTATCATTCATTGATCGCATTAACATTAAAAATGCGTGTCGTTTTGCGGTGCCAAAATTATTGCAGGGACCATAGCTTTTTTCTTAGTTATATGCGCATCTAACGGGTTACTAAGATGGCATGCAGGTTGATATTCTGTGTCGAAAATTGATATGAAATATATATATATAAATCAAAATAAGTGTATAGAAATAATAATAAATCAAAATAAAGTGTATCTTGCGTGATATGACGGCTCACATGCCTCGGGGTGAGGAACATAAGACTTGATACTACAAGCTTCCACATCCCAGGATTTGTTCATTGACTGTCCTCGTGCTAAAAGTATGTATTGAACGCTATCAGAAAACGAATGTCCATTTTTTGTTTTTTGGTTGGGTGTTTTTTTCTTTTCTTCCTATTTTTTTTTTTTTTTTGGTAGGCCTGAGAGATCGTAAATGACATGACATCACGGGAATGATCGGCAGGAGGGAAGGTGGGGGACAAAAGACAAACCAGCAGAAAGTAAAGCGCTGAATGTTCAGGTGGTTTACACCAGAGTCTTGTATTCCCCTTTTAATTTTTTGCGATGCAAATCTTGCTATGCTTGTGATCCTCGGACTGGGGACTTTGCTGATCTTCCCTATTACGCTGGTCTAGAGCGCTTGGCGGATGTAGGACTGATCCCTGAAGAAATATCCCAAGACCAGCATTCAGGAAGAACAGTCCAGATCGAACGAACTAAATGTTGTTTTTTCTCCGAGCTGGGAATTTGAATACGCAACAAAGTTATTGGGCGACTCTTTTTTTTTTTTTACACAGCAGCCTAAACAACCAAAAAAAAAGATTTTCCCTTTTGTCCCGCTGACTCAATGCATTAACGGAAACCATGGCACAGAATCAAATACGAAGAATCAAAACAGACTCCACCCAGCTACACGGACATAATGCAAAGCATTATCCAAATGCGTCGGTGTTCGCCATAA
>JADBJO010010140.1:0-10000 GCA_016801955.1 Conus betulinus
TTTTCTTTGTTAAGAATTGAAATGTTGCCCTTTCATGTTCTTTTTCTTTGTTAAGAAATGAAATGTTGCCCCTTACATGTTCGTTTTCTTTGTTAAGAAATGAAATGTTGCCCCTTTCATGTTCGTTTTTCTTTGTTAAGAAATGAAATGTTTGCCCCTTTCATGTTCTTTTTCTTTGTTAAGAAATGAAATGTTGCCCCCTTTCATGTTCGTTTTCTTTGTTAAGAAATTGAAATGTTGCCCCTTTCATGTTCGTCTTCTTTGTTAAGAAATGAAATGTTTGCCCCTTTCATGTTCGTTTTTTTTCTTTGTTAAGAAATGAAATGTTGCCCTTTCATGTTCGTTTTCTTTGTTAAGAAATGAAATGTTTGCGCCTTTCATGTTCTTTTTCTTTGTTAAGAAATGAAATGTTTGCCCCTTCATGTTCTTTTTCTTTGTTAAGTTAAAATGAAATGTTGCCCCTTTCATGTTCTTTTTCTTTGTTAAGAAATGAAATGTTGCCCCTTTCATGTTCTTTTTCTTTGTTAAGAATGAAATGTTTTGCCCTTTCATGTTCGTTTTCTTTGTTAAGAAATGAAATGTTTTTGCCCTTTCATGTTCGTTTTCTTTGTTGTTGAAATGAAATGAAATGTTTTCCGAAATTTTTCTTTTCATTCTTTTTCTTTGTTAAGAAATGAAATGTTTGCCCTTTCATGTTCTTTTTCTTTGTTAAGAAATGAAATGTTGCCCCTTTTCATGTTCGTTTTCTTTGTTAAGAAATGAAATGTTTGCCCTTTCATGTTCGTTTTCTTTTAAAGAATTGAAATGTTGCCCCTTTCATGTTTCTTTTTCTTTGTTAAGAAGAAATGTTTGCGCCTTTCATGTTCTTTTTCTTTGTTAAAAAAATGAAATGTTGCCCCTTTCATGTTCTTTTCCTTTGTTAAGAAATGAAAATTGTGCCCCTTTCATGTTCGTTTTCTTTGTTAAGAAATGAAATGTTGCCCCTTTCATGTTCGTCTTCTTTGTTAAGAAATGAAATGTTGTTTTCATGTTCCTTTCTTTGTTTGTTTTTTCTTCTTTGTTAAGAAATGAAATGTTGCCCCTTTCATGTTCTTTTTCTTTGTTAAGAAATGAAATGTTGCCCCTTTCATGTTCGTTTTCTTTGTTAAGAAATGAAAAATGTTGCCCCTTTCATGTTCGTTTTCTTTGTTAAGAAATGAAATGTTGCCCCTTTCATGTTCGTTTCTTTGTTAAGAAATGAAAATGTTTGCCCTTTTCATGTTTTTTCTTTTTTTTTGTTAAGAATGAAATGTTGCCCCTTTCATGTTCTTTTTCTTTGTTAAGAAATGAAATGTTGTCCCTTCATGTTCGTTTTTCTTGTTAAGAAATGAAATGTTGCCCTTTCATGTTCGTTTTCTTTGTTAAGAAATGAAATGTTTGCCTTTCATGTTCTTTTTCTTTGTTAAGAAATGAAATGTTGCGCCTTTCATGTGCCTTTTTCTTTGTTAAGAAATGAAATGTTTCTTTCATGTTTTTTCTTTGTTAAGAAATGAAATGTTTGCCCCTTTAATGTTCTTTTTCTTTGTTAAAATGAAATGTTGCCCCTTTCATGTTCCCTTTTTTTCATGTTTTTCTTCTTTGTAAGAAATGAAATGTTTGCCCCTTTCATGTTCTTTTCTTTGTTAAGAAATGAAATGTTTGCCCCTTTCATGTTCGTCTTCTTTGTTAAGAAATGAAATGTTTGCGCCTTTCATGTTCGTTTTTCTTTGTTAAGAAATGAAATGTTTGCGCCTTTCTTCATGTTCTTTTTCTTTGTTAAGAAATGAAATGTTGCCCCTTTCATGTTCTTTTTTTTTCTTTGTTAAGAAATGAAATGTTGCCCCTTACATGTTCGTTTTCTTTGTTAAGAAATGAAATGTTGCCCCTTTCATGTTTTCTTCTTTGTTAAGAAATGAAATGTTTGCCCTTTCATGTTCGTTTTCTTTGTTAAAAATGAAATGTTGCCCCTTTCATGTTCTTTTTCTTTTTTAAGAAATGAAATGTTTCCCTTTCATGTTCGTTTTCTTTGTTAAGAAATTGAAATGTTGCCCCCTTTCATGTTGTTTTTCTTTTGTTAAGAAATGAAATGTTGCCCCTTTCATGTTTTTTTCTTTGTTAAGAAATGAAATGTTGCCCCTTTCATGTTCGTTTTCTTTGTTAAGAAATGAAATGTTTGCCCCTTTCATGTTCGTTTTCTTTGTTAAGAAATGAAATGTTTGCGCCTTTCATGTCGTTTTTTTGTTAAGAAATGAAATGTTTGCCCCTTTCATGTTCTTTTTCTTTGTTAAGAAATGAAAAATGTTGCCCTTTCATGTTTTTTTTTTTTAAGAAAAATGAAATGTTGCCCTTTCATGTTCGTTTTCTTTGTTAAGAAATGAAATGTTGCCCCTTTCATGTTCGTTTTCTTTGTTAAGAAATGAATGTGTTGCGCCTTTCATGTTTTTTTTCTTTGTTAAGAAATGAAATGTTGCCCTTTCATGTTTCTTTTTCTTTGTTAAGAAATGAAATGTTGCCCCTTTCATGTTCTTTTTCTTTGTTAAGAAATGAAATGTTGCCCCTTACATGTTCGTTTTTTTCTTTGTTAAGAAATGAAATGTTGCCCTTTCATGTTCGTTTTCTTTGTTAAGAAATGAAATGTTTGCCCTTTCATGTTTTCTTCTTTGTTAAAATGAAATGTTTGCGCCTTTTCATGTTCTTTTTTTTTTTGTTAAGAAATGAAATGTTGCCCCTTTCATGTTCTTTTTCTTTGTTAAGAAATGAAATGTTGCCCCTTTCATTTTTTTTTTTTGTTAAGAAATGAAATGTTCCCTTTCATGTTCGTTTTTGTTAAGAAATGAAATGTTTTTGTTCCTTTGTTTTCATGTTCATGTTCTTCTTCTTTGTTAAGAAATGAAATGTTTGCGCCTTTCATGTTTTTTTTCTTTGTTAAGAAATGAAAAATGTTGCCCCTTTCATGTCTTTTTCTTTGTTAAGAAATGAAATGTTGCCCCTTACATGTTCGTTTTCTTTGTTAAGAATTGAAATGTTGCCCCTTTCATGTTCGTTTCTTTGTTAAAAAAATGAATGTTTGCGCCTTTCATGTTCTTTTTCTTTGTTAAGAAATGAAATGTTTGCCCTTTCATGTTCGTTTTCTTTGTTAAGAAATGAATGAAATTTGCCCTTTCATGTTCTTTTTCTTTGTTAAGAATGAAATGTTTGCCCCTTTCATGTTCTTTTTTTTTTTTGTTAAGAAATGAAATGTTTTGCCCTTTCATGTTTTTTTTCTTTGTTAAGAAATGAAATGTTGCCCCTTTCATGTTCTTTTTCTTTGTTAAGAAATGAAATTTTGCCCTTCATGTTTTTTCTTTGTTAAGAAATGAAATGTTGCCCCTTTCATGTTCGTTTTCTTTGTTAAGAAATGAAATGTTGCCCCTTTCATGTTCTTTTTTTCTTTGTTAAGAAATGAAATGTTGCCCCTTTCATGTTTTTTTCTTTGTTAAGAAATGAAATGTTGCCCTTTCATGTTCGTTTTCTTTGTTAAGAAATGAAATGTTTGCCCCTTTCATGTTTTTTTTTCTTTGTTAAGAAATGAAATGTTGCCTTTTGCCCCTTTCATGTTCTTTTTCTTTGTTAAGAAATGAAATGTTGCCCCTTTCATGTTTTTTTTTCTTTGTTAAGAATGAAATGTTGCCCCTTTCATGTTCGTTTTTTGTTAAGAAATGAAATGTTGCCCCCATGTTCGTTTTCTTTGTTAAGAAATGAAATGTTGCCCCTTTTTTTTTCTTGTTAAGAAAATGTTGAAATTTTGCGCCTTTCATGTTTTTTCATTTTTTTCTTTGTTAAGAAATGAAATGTTGCCCCTTGTTTGTTCTTTTCTTTGTTAAGAAATGAAATGTTTGCCCCTTTCATGTGTTTTTCTTTGTTAAGAAATGAAATGTTTGCCCCTTTCATGTTCGTTTCTTTGTTAAGAAATGAAATGTTTGCCCTTTCATGTTCTTTTTCTTTGTTAAGAAATGAAATGTTTGCGCCTTTCATGTTTTTTTTTTTTGTTTTGTTAAGAAATGAAATGTTGCCCTTTCATGTTTTTTTCTTTGTTAAGAAATGAAATGTTTCCCTTTTCATGTTTTTTTTTTTTTAAGAAATGAAATGTTGCCCCTTTCATGTTCGTCTTCTTTGTTAAGAAATGAAATGTTTGCCCTTTCATGTTCGTCTTTTTGTTAAGAAATGAAATGTTTTTTTTTCTTTGTTAAGAAATGAAATGTTTGCCCTTTCATGTTTTTTTTTTTCTTTGTTAAGAAATGAAATGTTTCCCCTTTCATGTTCTTTTTCTTTGTTAAGAAATGAAATGTTTGCCCCTTTCATGTTTTTTTTTTCTTTGTTAAGAAATGAAATGTTGCCCTTTTCATGTTCGTTTTTCTTTGTTAAGAAATGAAATGTTTGCCCTTTCATGTTTTTTTTCTTTGTTAAGAAATGAAATGTTGCGCCTTTCATGTTCGTTTTCTTTGTTAAGAAATGAATGTTGTTGCCTTTCTTTCATGTTTTTTTCTTTGTTAAGAAATGAAATGTTGCCCCTTTCATGTTCTTTTTCTTTTTTTGTTAAGAAATGAAATGTTGCCCTTTCATGTTCGTTTTTCTTTGTTAAGAAATGAAATGTTTGCGCCTTTCATGTTTTTTTCTTTGTTAAAAAATGAAAATTTGCCCTTTCATGTTCTTTTTCTTTGTTAAAATGAATGTTGTCCCTTTCATGTTCGTTTTCTTTGTTAAGAAATGAAATGTTGCCCCCTTTCATGTTCGTTTTCTTTGTTAAGAAATGAAATGTTTGCCCCTTTTCATGTTCGTCTTCTTTGTTAAGAAATGAAATGTTTTTGCGCCTTTCATTTTTTTGTTTTTGAAATGTTTGCCCCTTTTTTTTTGTTAAGAAATGAAATGTTGCCCCTTTCATGTTCTTTTTCTTTGTTAAGAAATGAAATGTTTGTTGCCCCTTTCATGTTCGTTTTCTTTGTTAAGAAATGAAATGTTGCCCCTTTCATGTTCGTTTTCTTTGTTAAGAAATGAAATGTTTGCGCCTTTCATGTTTTTTTCTTTGTAAGAAATGAATGTTTGCGCCTTTCATTTCATTTTTTTTTTTTTTTTGTTAAGAAATGAAATGTTTGCCCTTTCATGTTTTTTTTTTTTGTTAAGAAATGAAAATGTTGCCCCTTTCATGTTTTTCTTTGTTAAGAAATGAAATGTTGCCCCTTTCATGTTCGTTTTCTTTGTTAAGAATTGAAATGTTTGCCCCTTTCATGTTCGTCTTTTTTTGTTAAGAAATGAAATGTTTGCGCCTTTCATGTTTTTTTTTGTTTAAGAATGAAATGTTTGCCTTTTTCTTTTGTTCTTTTTCTTTGTTAAGAAATGAAATGTTTTCCCTTTCATGTTTTTTCTTTAAGAATTGAAATGTTGCCCTTTCATTGTCGTCCCTTTTCATGTTGCGCCTTTCATGTTTTTTCTTTGTTAAGAAATGAAATGTTGCCCCTTTCATGTTCGTTTTCTTTGTTAAGAAATGAAATGTTTTGCCCCATTTCATGTTCTTTTTCTTTGTTAAGAAATGAAATGTTTTGCCCTTTCATGTTCTTTTTTTTTGTTAAGAAATGAAATGTTTGCCTTGTTCTTTCATGTTAAAATGAAATGTTTCCCCTTTCATGTTCTTTTTTGTTAAGAAATGAAATGTTGCCCCTTTTGTTCTTTTCTTTGTTTTTGAAATGTTTTTCATGTTTTTTTTCTTTAAGAAATGAAATGTTTGCCCCTTTCATGTTCGTTTTCTTTGTTAAGAAATGAAATGTGTTTTTCTTTTTTTTTTTTTTTTTTTTGTTAAAAAAGAAATGTTGCCCCTTTCATGTCGTTTTCTTTGTTAAGAAATGAAATGTTGCCCTTCATGTTCTTTTTTTTTTTTTAAGAAATGAAATGTTTGCCCTTTCATGTTCGTTTCTTTGTTAAGAAATGAAATGTTGCGCCTTTCATGTTTCTTTTTTTTTGTTAAGAAATGAAATGTTTGCGCCTTTCATGTTTTTTTTCTTTGTTAAGAAATGAAAAATGTTGCCCTTTCATGTTCTTTTTCTTTGTTAGAAATGAAATGTTTGCCCTTTCATGTTCGTTTTCTTTGTTAAGAAAGAAATGAAATGTTGCCCTTTCATGTTCGTCTTCTTTTTAAGAAATGAAATGTTTTTGCCCTTTCATGTTTCGTTCTTTTTTCTTTGTTAAGAAATGAAATGTTTGCGCCTTTGTTTGTTTCTTTTTTTTTTTCTTTTAAGAAATGAAATGTTGCCTTTCCTTTTTCTTTCTCTTTTCTTTTGTTAAGAAATGAAATGTTGCCCCTTACATGTTCGTTTTCTTTGTTAAGAATTGAAATGTTGTTGCCCCTTTCATGTTCGTCTTCTTTGTTAAGAAATGAAATGTTTGCGCCTTTCATGTTCTTTTTCTTTGTTAAGAAAAGAAATGAAATGTTGCCCCTTTCTTTGAAATTGTTCTTTTTCTTTGTTAAGAAATGAAATGTTGCCCCTTTCATGTGTTTTTTTTCTTTGTTAAGAATGAAATGTTGCCCCTTTCATGTTGAAAATGTTTTTCTTTGTTAAGAAATGAAATGTTTGCCCCTTTCATGTTCGTTTTTCTTTGTTAAGAAATGAAATGTTGCCCCTTTCATGTTCGTTTCTTTGTTAAGAAATGAAATGTGTTGCCCCTTTCATGTTCTTTTTCTTTGTTAAGAAATGAAATGTTGCCCCTTTCATGTTCGTTTTTTTTCTTTGTTAAGAATGAAAAATGTTCGTTTTCTTTGTTTTCATGTTCATGTTCTTCTTTTGTTAAGAAATGAAATGTTTGCGCCTTTCATGTTTTTTTTTTTTTGTTAAGAAATGAAATGTTGCCCCTTTCATGTTCTTTTTTTTTGTTAAGAAATGAAATGTTGCCCCTTTCATGTTCGTTTTCTTTGTTAAGAAATGAAATGTTTGCCCCTTTCATGTTTCGTCTTCTTTGTTAAGAAATGAAATGTTTGCGCCTTTCATGTTTCTTTTCTTTGTTAAAATGAAATTTTGCGCCTTTTCATGTTCTTTTTTCTTTGTTAAGAAATGAAATGTTGCCCCTTTCATGTTCTTTTTTTTCTTTGTTAAGAAATGAAATGTTGCCCCTTCATGTTCGTTTTCTTTGTTAAGAAATGAAATGTTTGCCTTTTCATGTCGTTTTCTTTGTTAAGAAATGAAATGTTGCCCTTTCATTTCGCCTTTTTGTTTGAAATGTTTTTTTCTTTTTCTTTTAAGAAATGAAATGTTGCCCCCTTTTTCTTTTGTTAAGAATGTTCCTTTCATTTTTTTTTCTTTGTTAAGAAATGAAATGTTGCCCCTTTCATGTTCGTTTTCTTTGTTAAGAAATGAAATGTTTGCCCCTTTCATGTTCGTTTTCTTTGTTAAGAAATGAATGTTGCCCCTTTCATGTCGTCTTCTTTGTTAAGAAATGAAATGTTTGCGCCTTTCATTTTCTTTTTCTTTGTTTAAGAAAAGAAATGTTGAAATGTTGCCTTTTTTTCTTTGTTCTTTTCCTTTGTTAAGAAATGAAATGTTGCCCCTTTCATGTTCGTTTTCTTTGTTAAGAATTGAAATGTTGCCCCTTTCATGTTCGTCTTTCTTTGTTAAGAAATGAAATGTTTGCGCCTTTCATGTTTTTTTTTCTTTGTTAAGAAATGAAAAATGTTGCCCCTTTCATGTTCTTTTTCTTTGTTAAGAAAAATGAAATGTTGCCCCTTTCATGTTCGTTTTTTCTTTGTTAAGAAATGAAATGTTGCCCCTTTCATGTTCGTTTTTTTGTTAAGAAATGAAATGAAATGTTGCCCCTTTCATGTTTTTTCTTTGTTAAGAAATGAAATGTTGCGCCTTTTCATGTTTTTCTTTTTCTTTGTTGCGCCTTGAATTTTTCTTTGTTAAGAAATTTCTTTGTTCTTTTTCTTTGTTAAGAAATGAAAAATGTTGCCCCTTTCATGTTCTTTTTTCTTTGTTAAGAATTGAAATGTTTGCCCCTTTCATGTTCGTCTTCTTTGTTAAGAAATGAAATGTTTGCCCTTTCATGTTCTTTTTCTTTGTTAAGAAATGAAATGTTGCCCCTTTCATGTTTTTTTTCTTTGTTAAGAAATGAAATGTTGTCCCTTACATGTTCGTTTTCTTTGTTAAGAATTGAAATGTTGCCCCTTTCATGTTCGTCTTCTTTGTTAAGAAATGAAATGTTTGCGCCCTTTCATGTTTTTTTCTTTGTTAAGAAATGAAATGTTTGCCCTTTCATGTTCTTTTTTCTTTTAAGAATGAAATTAAGAAATGAAATGTTTTCTTTGTTAAGAATTTTGCCCCTTCATGTTGTTTTCTTTGTTAAGAAATGAAATGTTTGCCCCTTTCATGTTCTTTTCTTTTTTGTTAAGAAATGAAATTTTTTGCCTTTCCTTTTTGTTTTTCTTTGTTAAGAAATGAAATGTTGCCCCTTTCATGTTTTTTTTTTTCTTTGTTAAGAAATGAAAATGTTGCCCCTTACATGTTTTTTTCTTTGTTAGAATGAAATGTTGCCCCTTTCATGTTCGTTTTCTTTGTTAAGAAATGAAATGTTTTTCTTTTTCATGTTCATGTTTTTTCTTTTGTAAAGAAATGAAATGTTGCCCCTTTCATGTTTTTTTCTTTGTTAAGAAGAAATGAAATGTTTGCCCCTTTCATGTTCTTTTTCTTTGTTAAGAAATGAAATGTTTGCCCCTTTCATGTTCGTTTTTTCTTTGTTAAGAAATGAAATGTTGCCCCTTTCATGTTCGTTTTCTTTGTTAAGAAATGAAATGTTGCGCCTTTCATGTTCTTTTTCTTTGTTAAGAAATGAAATGTTTGTTCGTTTTCTTTTCATGTTCCCTTTTTTTTTGTTTTGTTAAGAAATGAAATGTTGCCCTTTCATGTTTTTTTTTCTTTGTTAAGAAATGAAATGTTGCCCTTTCATGTTCGTTTTCTTTTTTAAGAATTGAAATGAAATGTTGCCCCTTTCATGTTCGTTTTCTTTGTTAAGAAATGAAATGTTTGCGCCTTTCATGTTCGTTTTCTTTGTTAAGAAATGAAATGTTGCCCCTTTCATGTTTTTTTTTCTTTGTTAAGAAATGAAATGTGCCCCCTTACATGTTCGTTTTTTTTTAAGAATTGAAATGTTGCCCCTTTCATGTTCGTTTCTTTGTTAAGAAATGAAATGTTTGCGCCCTTTCATGTTCTTTTTCTTTGTTAAGAAATGAAATGTTTGCCCCTTTCATGTTCTTTTTCTTTGTTAAGAAATGAAATGTTGCCCCTTTCATGTTCGTTTTCTTTGTTAAGAAATGAAATGTTTGCCTTTTCATGTTCGTTTTCTTTGTTAAGAAATGAAATGTTTGCCTTTCATGTTTTTTTCTTTTTAAGAAATGAAATGTTGCCCCTTTCATGTTCTTTTTTTTTTCTTTGTTAAGAAATGAAAATTGTCCCTTTCATGTTCTTTTTCTTTGTTAAGAAATGAAAATGTTGCCCCTTTCATGTTCGTCTTCTTTGTTAAGAAATGAAATGTTTTTGCCTTTCATTTCTTTTTTTGTTAAGAAATGAAATTTTCCCTTTTTGTTAAGAAACGAAATGTTGCCCCTTTCATGTTCTTTCTTTGTTAAGAATGAAATGTTTGCCCTTTCATGTTTTTTCTTTGTTAAGAAATGAAATGTTGCCCCTTACATGTTCGTTTTCTTTGTTAAGAAATGAAATGTTTGCCCCTTTCATGTTCGTTTTCTTTGTTAAGAAATGAAATGTTTGCGCCTTTCATGTTTTTTTTCTTTGTTAAGAAATGAAATGTTTGCCCTTCATGTTCGTTTTTTCTTTGTTAAGAAATGAAATGTTGCCCCTTTCATGTTCGTTTTCTTTGTAAGAAATGAAATGTTGCGCCTTTCATGTTCGTTTTCTTTGTTAAGAAATGAAGATTTACTTATCGAAGCCACTCGTCTTACTATAGA
>JADBJO010010140.1:25000-30000 GCA_016801955.1 Conus betulinus
AAAGAGAGAGAGAGGGGGGGGTGAGAGAGTGTGTGTGTATAAGAGAGAGAGAGAGAGAGAGAGAGAGATTGTGTGTGTGTGTGTGTGTGTGTGTGTGTGTGTGGTGTGTGTGTGTGTGTGTGTGTGTGTGTGTATGTACGTGTGTGTGTGAGCCCACGCACGCACGTGCGTGCGTGCGTGCGTGCGTGCGTGCGTGCGTGCGTGTGTGTGTGTGTGTGTGTGTGTGTGTGTGTGTGTGTGTGTGTGTGTTCGCGCGCGCGTGTGTGTATGTGTGTGTGGTGTGTGTGTGTGTGTGTGTGTGTGTGTGTGTGTGTGTGTGTGTGCACGCGCGCGCAAGCATTTGTGTGTGCGTGCGTGTGTAAGGGGTCGAAGACAAAGGGATTAGTGCGTTTTTAAGGAGGATGGATCAATAAAGTGTGCCAGAGAGAGAGAGAGAGAGAGAGAGAGAGAGAGAGAGAGAGACGAGACGACAGTCAGCAGACCAGACCATCCAACATGTCAGACAACTGGCAACGCCACCATACATTACAACCCTCTGGTGACCCGTTCTATTGTAGGCGTGTTGACACACAGCTGTAAAGATAAACACAGCAACAGGTGAACGGAGCTCTTTTCAGCTACCAATAGGAAGCAAGGTCACAGAGCTTGGCGAGTCAAGCAGCCCAGTGTATACAAGAGACATACACACACAATACAAGAGAGGGATGAAATGCAGAAACTAAATTTGAAAAGTGAGGGGGGGGGGGGTAGTTACCACCAAGGACACGGACAAACAGAGTACAGGACTAGACACAATGCATTTCGACCTCTTGGGTCTTCTTCAGGTTAGGACAGTGACAAGGAGCAAAGAAACCACATAGCTGCTATTAGCTGCTTCTCCTGATCGTCTTCAGACTAAGTTTAAACACAGTAGTCTCTTCTTCACCTTCTTCGTGTTTACAGTCCATTTTATCGCGGAAACAATCTATATAGAGGCACCACACACACACACACACACACACACACACACACACACACACACACACACACACACACACACACACACACACACACACACACACACACACACACACACACACACCACAAACACACACACACACACACACACACACACACACACACACACACACACACACACACACACACACACACACACACACACACACACGCACACACACACACAACCATCACCACCACCACCACCACAACACAACACAACACACACACACACACACACACACACACACACACACACACTCTCTCTCTCTCTCTCTCTCTCTCTCTCTCTCTCTCTCTCTCTCTAAAATGTTGAATGATTATTCGTTTCTCAGATTAGTTAGTCAAAATTTCTTACAGAGTCCAGTTGGCATTTTTTTAAATTGGTTTTAGCTAAGGCCTTTTTCTTTCTTTCTTTCTTTCTTTTTTTTTAAACCGGTAGTAGTATTCAAAGTTGTACACGCTTTTTCCCCCAAATCCCTCCACCATTCTTTTCATCAGCACACATCCGCATACCACACACACCATTAACACATCGTCTGATATCACTTTTAGTGAGAAGACGTTAAACTGAGGAATAACAACAACAACAACAACAACAACACACACACACACACACACACACACACACACACATATATATATATATATATACATACATACATACATACACACACACACACACACACACATATATATATATATATATATATATATATATATATATATATATATATATATATATATATATATGTATCCCTGATGAGTCCGATCCAGTGGACGCGAAAGGCCTAGGAGCAGGCGATATGAATCGATCTGTCTTCAAGAGGGATTACAATGGTTCCCATATGCTCCTAGTGAAGGGTTTTAACATTTATATGTCCCTTATTTCATATTCTCTCATTTCTCTTCTCCTCCTTCCTCCCAACACTCCCCCACCCCCCCCCCCCACTCCCTATTTCTTTCCCTTTCTTTCACTTAAATCTTTCACCAAGTCATTAATATAATGACGGAAGAATTATTAGCCTGCACTTGTTTTCCCCCACTATTAAATTGTTCCCCCCCCCCCCCACTACTAAATTGTTTTCCATCGCTACTTAATTGTTTCCCCCCCCCACTACTAAATTGTTTTCCCCACTACTAAATTGTTTTTCCATCGCTACTTAATCCCCCCCCCCCCCCACTACTAAATTGTTTTCCCTCACTACTAAATTGTTTTCCATCGCTACTTAATTGTTTTCCTCCACTACTAAATTGTTTTTTCCCCCACCACTAAGTTGTTTTCCCTCACTGCTTAATTGTTTTCCCTCACTACTAAATTGTTTTTTCCCCCATTACTAAAATTGTTTTCCACCTCTACTATAACAGTGTCTGCAAGAGCTAGAGACAGAATAATACAGCCGTGCCTAATTGGAGTTCAGCCATTAGCCCCCACCCCCACCCCCCCCCCCCCCCCCACCCCCCACCCCCAACCATGCACCAGATACTAAACGTCCCCTGATTGGTAGAGAAGTTGGTGTGGATTCTCACACACTCGGGGACAATCTCGTGCCTATCTGTTTAGTACCACAATTGTACGTCTTGACTCATAATATCATTCGAGATGTATGGCTATGGTTTGAAACAAAAGGAAAATCTTCTGTCTGTCTGTTTGTCTGTCTGTCTGTCTGTCTGTCTGTCTGTCTGTCTGTCTGTCTCTCTCTCTCTCTCTCTCTCTCTCTCTCTCTCTCTCTCTCTCTCTCAGGGCTGGGTGGAAAAAAGCATTTGTATTGCTTATCTCATTACCCTGTAAAAATAAAATTTCGTTCGTTCGTTCTCTCTCTCTCCCTCTCTCTCTCTCTCTCTCTCTCCCTCTCTCTCTCCTCTCTCTCTCTCTCTCTCTCTCATAACTGATTAAACTGTTTTATATCAGTCTTGTTTTTCTTGGTTTAGAGTCTCATCATGAGAAATGAATTTCTCTGTTTGATTTGATTTAATTCACATGTTTTCCCTGTTGGAATAATTCATAAAGGTGTAGACAAATAGTTTTTAAGCACGATAAAAGCCCTGCTAAAGTCAGAGGAAAAGCCACTGCTTTCACTGTCACCGCGTTGAGAAATAACTCTCTCTCTCTCTCCTCTCCTCTCTCTCTCTCTCTCTCTCTCTCTTCTGTGTGTGTGTGTGTGTGTGTGTGTGTGTGTGTGGTGTGTGTGTGTGTGTGTGGTCCTGTCCTCTCTCTCTCTCCTCTCTCTCTCTCATCCTCTCTCTCTCTCTCTCTCTCCTGTTCAAATATCTTCAAGACTTAGACTTACTTTTCTCAAGGTGACAATCCAAATTCCTGAAGTCTGGCCCAGTGACACACAAAACCAGTCCACAGTCCCTCGCCACTCACAACGCTCGACAGAGCCTCCACACACTACGCTCTTTCTCACGGATCCAGTCTGAAGCCAGCAAATTTATGCGCGTTCAATAATGCACGCGGCCGCTTCACTTCACTGATATCGGCAGGTTATTTCCAATACAGAGCCCTACACATACACACACACCCTTGCCCAATCAGTTGGCGGATCAGGATGAATGGTGCGAGTCACGTCCTGTATCCCCTCCGTTCTTAAGGCCTCTCTACACGACAAGTTTTGTACCGAAAAGCATAGATCTGCTTAAATGTTCGTTTTAAACTCGACAACTCTGGGTAAAGTATGATTTAAACTTAGTGGTCCTATCTCTGTAAATGATTTAAGCTCAGTGGCTCCGCATTTTTTTTTCTCGCTTCGAGTTGGCATAGCAGTGAACACCAAGGGAGAGGTGGCAGCTCTCCTTTAAGAGACACTGATGTGAGAGGTCAGTGTCTGGCTGCGCAGCGATCCTTCCAGCCGTATGGGTGACGGCGGGTGTAGCCTGTGTTGTTTGCCGGGGGGACAGCTCCTGGAAATGTGGGGCGATCGGCGATGGAGCTCTGCCTGAGTACGTCTACCGTGGCCTGGGATACCATGTCTTGGGCCGGAAAATAGGGGTACTCCTCATGGGGTGGGGGCTGAAAAACATTGCCCTCTCGGCCGTAGTCTGCGCGGACCACAGAACACAAGGGACCCGTGCAGCGCTCCAGCGACTTTCGTCCTGCTCCCTCTCTGAGGCGGCCTCATGCGGCACAGGACCATCGCCATCCGAGCACGAAGATGGCCGCCAGGTGGCCCTGAAGACAGCCTTTCGGTGGGAGGAAAAGAAGCGAAATACAGCGACGCCCATCGTCGGCCGACCAACATCCGAATTCGAACTTAAGTTCAAAAGGATCCAGAGCTCAAAGAGCGACAGACGGACGGCTCCCACACGGACCTTGCCCACCGCTGCCAACAATAGTAGCCACTGACCATGCAGATCCATGTCTGCGAGTATACCTTGTCCTTACGGGCCTTCGCCTATAGGATGTAAATCTCACCCTTCAAGTTCAACGCTGTGAATGATTTATACTCTGGTCCAGTGGTCAGAGCGTTTTGTCTGCGGAACTGACGTTCGTGACTTCGAATCCCCCGTTGGATTTTTCTTTCTTTCTTTTTTTTTTTCTTCTTCTTTTTTAAATCTCTCTTTTTTTTGGTCTTGTTTTTGCTTGAAAACCCTCTGTGTCCACCTTGCGGTAAGTCGGTGCCTTGCTCAGTTCAGATGGTTTAAGCTCAGTGGCTCCGCTATTTTTTTTTTCTCCTCGCTTCGAGTTTGGTCATAGCAACAACACCAAGGGAAAGGTTGCAGCGCTCCTTTCAGAGACCCTGATGTGAGAGGTCATGTCCTGGCTGCGCGCGAATCCTTCCACCATATAGGTGACGGCGGATTATCCTGAGTTGCCGGGGGACAGCTCCCTTGAAATGTGGGTCGATCGGCGATGGAGCTCTGGCCCTGAGTACGTCTACCGTGTCCTGGGATACCATTCCTTGGGCGGGCATGTTGGCACTCTTTCCTGCCACCCTCTCTGAAGCGGCCTCCATGGTTGGCACAGGACCATCGCCATCAGAGCACATTTTTCCCACACTGAC
>JADBJO010010140.1:37500-42500 GCA_016801955.1 Conus betulinus
ATGATGATAACAACAGTGATAATAATAATATGATGATAATAACAATAACAACATTAACGACAACAATACTGGTAATACTTCTATCACAACTGCCACTACTGCTACTACTACCACTCCTTCAACTACTACTAACACACCACCCACCATCACCACCACCCCCACCACCACCAAGACTACTATTTATAGTGATAGTAATATCGGTAATGATGACGTCACAAGCTGTTTGTCTGCATCAGTGTCTGCATGCGGAGGTATGGTGATCTGGTAAGCCAAGGGAGATAACACACAGAGAAATCTCACCGAGTATCTCTCTCTCTCTCTCTCTCTCTCAACAGACAGCGAGCCTCAAGACAGACGTTGGATGGCACGATATTCCATTGTATAATACAGATCATGAAACTTCTTCAAACCGTGATTCAGCGCCTACCTTTGCGCTGAAGAGATCAAAGCAAAGTGACAACCTCGTTCATTTTCATTGTCCTATTTGTTTTTGTCTGGCCTGAAGAAGACCCAAGAGGTCGAAACGTGTCGTGTTTCTGTCTTGTGACTCGTTTGTCCACGTTTCTCTTGGCGGTTCGCTAACATATATTTAAGATTTCTTCAACCGCATCCTTGAACTTGACAATGAGGAGAATGACCTCAAATAAGGTTATTGGTCGGGGTACTCAGAAGCCGAAGTACCGCAGAGGGTGTTACTATAGCTTTTCATTCTAGGAAGAGATGCATCCGAAGAAGCTCTTATATATCAACTATTGGAAGATCATGCACAATGCATTATACGGGATTTCTCTATTCCCCTGCTTAAATTAGACTACACACACAGGATTTGATATACTCCTCCACGTAAAATGAGGTGTTTCCGTCATAGCGAGAGAGAAAGAAAGAAAGAAAACGTTCGTCACATCATCAAAAGCTTACCTCAAAAAGAGCTTTCCGGGAAAAAGAAAGTTTATTTCTCAAAGTTTTCAATGATTCCTGTAACTAGTCTCTGGAGGAGAGTCACAAACGGATGAACTAAATTTGGGTAATCTTTGCACGTCCTGGGATAGGATTCCTTCACAGCCAAAGTTAAATATCTTAGAGTTATGTCCAGTTTCAGCTACTCAAAAGCGAGTTTCCCATTAGAAAAATACAGTCTCACACTCAACAATTAAACGTTAGGATGAGACAGTTCTGACCCAGGAATTCAAGAACAACATTTTTTTTTACCTTCCGCTTTACAAAATGAATAAATAAGAGGCAACCCACCGGAGGAGACACTGCACTGCTGCCGAGTCACTTCGGTGGTGTTCAGTGGGCGCCTGTTCTGATCTAACATACGCAAGACACCACCTACTAAGCCCCCCTACTGACGACAATAATTGCTTAGTCGCGGAACCCGGCGTGATTGAGCTCTCCCTCAGGAGGGCGCCACCACGTCCGTCCAACGACAGCCCCCATGGACTCGCCGATACCGGTGACCCCGACGGAACCAAAGCAAGGCCACAGACGTGGAGAGGACATCGAAACTGAGGTCACCATGAGAGCAGGGCATGAAGGGCCACAGAATTTGATTTTTTTTTTTTTTTTTTAATGCTGATCGATGACAATGAGGATGATTAAGATGATACTACGGATTTCCATTTCGGTCTGAGACCACATGACAGGGCTGTACTCTACGCTTCCTTTCATAATATGATTCCCGGCGTCAACCAGGCCCGAGAGATCCAGGCACCTGCAGTGTTGGTCAAGAAATGTGAGCAACACACACTCAGAAACGCATCCATTAAGTGGATGAAACTCGACTGTGTGGTCCCAGTCTTCCCAACTGAGTCCGCAGCAAACTCAGCTCTGGGTAGGAGCCGGTCGGGGCAGAAAAAACCCACATGACTCTGATGGGATTCGAACCCACGACCTCCCAGCCGGGAGTCTGCGACGCTAACCACTTTGCCACGGCGACTGGTTGAACGAACGAAATGTTGTTGAATGAGGGAAAAGAATAAGCACAAGTCAGTAGCTTTTTTTCACCTAGCCCTCAAACAATAAATACATGGAAGAAGTCATTACATAGAACTGCATATAAACTCAAAAACAACAATGAATACAAAGCAATTTAGAATACAGAATGCAGAATACAACTAGAGGAAGAGAGTGTGGGAGAGAAGAAGGGACGGAGAGCGGAAGAAGAAGAAGAAGAAGAAAAGAAGAAAGAAGAAGAAGAAGAAGAGGGAAGAAGAAAGAAGAAGAGAAGAAGAAGAAGAAGAAGAAGAAGAAGAAGAAGAAGAAGAAGAGAAGGAGGAGGAGGAGGAAAAGCATATCAAAAATTGACACATCAAAAACGACAGCAGAGAGAGAGAGAGAGAGAGATGAGACGAGAGAGAGAGAGAGGAGAGAGACGAGAGAGAGAGACAGACAGACAGACAGACAGACAGACAGGCAGAGAGACAGATAGACAGACAGACAGACAGAGACAGAAACAAAGACATAGACAGACAGAAGCAGCAGAGAAGAGGGGGAAAAGAGAAAAGAGTGGCGGGGTGGGGTATGGTGGTGGGGTGGCAGCATAAAGTAAGGGGGGTGGGGAGGGGACAACCAGGGAGTGAGCTGAAGCTATGAAAGCACCGTTTATACACACGGCAGAATGAATGTTAAACGCGTGCAGCAGACGAAGACGGAGACGAGATTAACACATGCACGAAATGAATTTATGAATGTATGGAGAAAGGGGGGAGGGAGAGAAGAGGGGAGGGGAGAAGAGGGAGAAGGGGGGGAAGGGGGGAAGAGAGGAGAGAGAAGAGGGGAAGGGAGAGAGAGAGAAGAAGGGAGAAGGGAAGAGGGAGAGGAGAGAGGAGAGGGAGAGGGAGGGAGAGAAGAGAGGAAGAGAAGAGGGAGAGAAGCGGAAGAGGGAGGAGAGAGGGAGAGGAAGAGAAGAGAGGGGAAAAGGGAGAGAAGAGAGAAGAGGGGAGGGAGAGAAGAGAGAGAAGAGGGGAAGGGAGGAGAAGAGAGAAGAGGGGAAGGGAGAAGGGAGGGAAAGGGAAAGAGAGAGAAGAGGGGAGGAGAGAAGAGGGAAAGGGAGAGAAGAGGGGAGGGGAGAGAGAAAGGGAGAAGGGAGAGAGGGAGGGGAAGGGGGAAAGAAGACTGGAAGGGAGAGAAAAGGGAAGGGAGAGAGAGAGGGGGAGGAGAGAAGAAGAGGGAGAGGGAGAGAAGAGGGAGAGGGAGAAAAGAGGGAGAGAAGAGGGAGAGGAAGAGAGAGAGAAGAGAGGAAGGGAGAGAAGAGAAGAGGGGGAAGGGAGAGAAGAGAGGAAGGGAGAAAAGAGGGGAAGAGAGAGAGAAGAGGGAAAGGAGAGAGAAGAGGGGAGGGAGAGGAAGAGGGGACGGGAGAGAAGAGGAGAGGGAGAGGAAGAGGGAGACGGGAGAGAAGAGGGGAGAGAGAGGAGAGAGAGGGAGAGGGGAGAGAAGGAGGGAGAGGGAGAGAGAAGAGGGAAAGGGGAGAGAAGAGGGGAAGGGAGAGAAGAGGGAGAGGGAGAGAAGAGGGAAAGGGAGAGAAGAGGGAGAGGGAGAGAAGAGGGGAAGGGAGAGAGAAGAGGAAGAAGAGGAGGAGGAGAGAAGAGGGAGAGGGAGGGAGAAGAGAGAGAGGGGAGGGAAGAGAAGAGAGGGGAAGGGAGAGAAGAGGGGAAGGGAGAGAGAGAGAAGGGGGGAAGGGAGAGAGAGGGGAGGAAGAGGGGAAGGGGAGGAGGAGAGGGAGAGGGAGAAGAGAGGGAGAAAAGAGAGGAGGAAAGAGAGGGGGGAGGGGAGAGAAGAGGGGAGGGAGAGAAGAGAGAGAGGGAGGAGAAGAGGGGAGGGAGGGAGGGAGGGGGGAGGGAGAGAAGAGGGGAAGGGAGGAGAAGAAAGGGGGGGAAGGGAGAGAAGAAGGGGGACGGGAGAGAGAGGGGGAGGGAGAGAAGAGAGGGGAAGGGGGAGAGAAGAGGGAACGGAGAGAGAAGAGGGGGAAGGGAGAGAGAGAGAGGAGGGAGAGAGAAGAGGGGAAGGGAGAGAAGAGGGGACGGGAGGAAGAGGGAAGGGAGAAGGAGAGAAGAGGGGAGGGAGAGAAGAGGGGCGGGAGAGAAGAGGGGAAGGGAGAGAGAAGAGGGGGAAGGAGAGGAGAAGGGAGGAGGGAGAGAGGGGGGGAGGGAGAGAGAGAGGGGGGGGGGAGAGAGAAGGGGAGAAGGGAGAGAAGAGGGGAAGGGGAAGAGAAGGGGGGACGGGAGAGAAGAGGGGGGAAGGGAGTGAAGAGGGGACGGGAGAGAGAAGAGGGAGAGGGAGAGGGAGAGAAGAGGGGAGAGAGAGAGAGAGGGAGAGGGAGAGAAGAGGGGAGGAGAGAAGAGGGGGAGAGAGAGAAGAGGGGAAGGGAGAGAAGAGGGGAAGGGAGAGGAGGGGGAGGAGAGGAAGAGGAGAGAGAGAGAGAGAGAGGGAGGGGGGGAGAGAAGAGGGGAGGGAGAGAAGAGGGGAAGAGGAGAGAGAGGGAAGGAGAGGAGGGGGAAGAGGGAGAGGAAGAGAGAGAAAGAGAAGGAAAGAGAAGAGGAGAAGAGGGAGAGGAGAAGAGGGAAGGAGAGAAGAGGGGTAGGAGAGAGGAAGAGGGGGAGAGGAGAGAGAAGAGGGGAGGGAGAGAAGAGGGAGGGAGAGAAGGGGAGAGAAGAGGGAAGAGGGAGAGAAGAGGGAGGGGGGAGAAAGAGGGGAAGGGAGAGGAGAGAGGAGGGAGAGAAGAGGAGAGGGGAGGGAGAAGAGGGGAGGGAGAGAGAGGAGGGGAGGGAGAGAAGAGAGGAAGGGGGAGAGAAAGAGGGGAGGGAGGAGAAGAGGAGGAGAGGAGAGAGAGAAGGAGAGGGGAGAGAGAGAGGGGAGGGAGAGAAGAGGGGAAGGGAGGGGAGGAGGGAGAGAGGGAAGAGAAGAGAGGGAAGGGAGAGAAGAGGGGGGGAGAGAGGAGAGGGGAGGGAGGAAGGGGGTAGAGAGAGAGAGGAGAGAGAGAGAGGGGGGGAGGGGAGAGA
>JADBJO010010140.1:47500-50000 GCA_016801955.1 Conus betulinus
TCGTTTCAGTCAGCGTTAAGCCCATTACTGAAAGTGTCCAGGAACGAGAGTTCGATTGTCTTTAGTTGTAACATTCCTGGTTCGCTCAGTGGGTCAGATGGTCGAGTTCGTTGTAAAATGTTATGTGTTTGGTCCTTACTGGACACGCGCGCAAAACACACACACATGCGTGCACACACACACACACACACACACACACACACACACACACACACACACACACGTACACATGCACACACAGGGATGCACGCCCGCGCGCTCATGCACACACACACACACACACACACACACACACACACACACACACACACACACACACACACATTTCTGACTTCCCATCTCAACGTGTAATGCTTCGTTGTGGTGTGTAAGACGGCACCCCCCCCCCCCCCCCCCCCCCCCCCCCACCCCCACCCCCACCCCCCCTTCTTTACCCCACCTCTCCCCTTTCTCTACTTTCCTGAAATTATATCTCATGAAACCTGTCATTTCACTTGAAGTGTGACTGGATGTCGAACCTAAACGGTAAGGTCATGTTGCTTATAGTCCAGCCGACCGCTACGGGCCATATCAGGGCTGTCACCATGTTGAAGTCAACTCACAAGTTATAAGGGGAAAAAAAAAGAAACACTACCCTCGTTCACACAACCCTGTAAAAAACACCTTTCAGAAACACACCGGAAATTCATTAAAATTCTTTCTCCTGTAAAATCGTAGATCAGATGAAAAATGTAAATCTCTGTTCAGAAATTCAAGATCACGTCAGGTGGGGACATCCCTGAGCTAGGTTTTCATGGCGTCTGCTGTCAAGGTGTTTATGTCTCACATCGTGCAAGTCCCAATACTCTAACAAAATATGTTTCACGGTGAGTCCTTGAAAACCTGAAAATAACTAATTAACTAATTGCGAGTTCGGTAGTATCAATGTCCTCTTTGTTGTCACCGCTTTTGAGTCTCCTTTTTCAAGCTTCTCTCTCTCTCTCTCTCTCTCTCTCTCTCTCTCTCATCTCTCTCTCTCTCTCTTCACTGTCACTTTCTTTGTGTGTTACGTTTGTTTTACCCGTTGTCCTTCCTGTCCCTGGTACTATCCGACAACATCAATCGTAAAAAAAATAGAAATGCCGAAGTGAATGACGTCACTCTCCTTTGGTAGCAGAGAGGTTACGGAGGGCACGAAGGACACCCCACGAACATCAGGGAGACATTAGACACGACGAACGTCATGGCCGAATTCAGAAAACTCTCTGCTCCTTGTGAGCGTGACTCGGGAATATTCATGATAATCTGGTGTATAAGTAACTTTGTTCTCTGATTCCGAAGATCACGTACTCTGATTGGCTGATGAAGAGTTGCACTTATATTTCTTCAAAGAGTCAGAGTCTGAGTGGTTTAACAAAAAAAAAAAAAAAAAAAAAAAAAAAAAAAAAAAAAGAAAAAAGCTTTGTTTTTATTTATCTCCATTTTTTTTTTTCGTGAATATATAGTTTCCAAGATATAGCAACCACAACCGCAGCGGCCACCGCAGCGAAAATAATCATATTGTCGATGTAAACGATGATGCGTACATGTACAAAGAGAGTCTACGCTCATGGCACTACGTGGATTGCCGAGGTGTTACGGCGTACATAAATGCTCAATGATGACAACATAAAAAATCAATACAACGACCGTAACACCAGCACGCATGTTAACACAGACATACAGACACAGACACAGACAGACAGACAAACAGACACACAGGCACACACACACACACACACACACACCACACACACACACACACACACACACACACACAGAGGGATAGAGAGAGGAGGGGATAGGAGAGGGGGGATGGAGATAGAGAGGATGAAAAAAGTAACAGCTGAAAAAAATAAACAAATAAATAAATGAAAATGAAACAAATAAGATCACGACAGCTGCAACAACGACATCAAGAACAGCAACAGCGACAAATTCAAAGCAGCTCCAATAACAACACGAACAACAGGAACAACAACACAAATCACAGCAACGACACTAACAGTATTACAACAGCAACAACAACTCAAGAATTACATCAACAGCAGTAACACGACCAACAACAGCAACAACATGAAATAAAAATCAAAGAAACAAGAACAACAGTATAACAACAACATAAAAATTACAGCAACAACAACAACATAAAAATTAAGCAACAACAACAACAACACAGCAACAGCAACAACAACAACAAACAACAACAACAACAACAACAACAAGAAGAAGAGGAGGAGGAGCAGGAAGGAGAAGAAGGAAGAAGAAGAAGAAGAAGAGAAGAAGAAGAAGAAGAGAGAAGAAGACTAAGACGACTACGACGACGACGACGACGACGACGACCGACGACGAAGAAGAAGAAGAAGAAGAAGAAGAAAGAAGAGCAACAACAACAACAACAACAACAACAACAACGACGACAACGACAACGACAACACAATATGACAGAAGGCCACAGCATTCCACTACTGAAACAAACATG
>JADBJO010010140.1:62500-67500 GCA_016801955.1 Conus betulinus
TAAAACTGGACTACACGCATCTCCTTGTCTGACCCGAGCTGTACAATTGATGAAATCTGTCAGTTTACCTCCACAACGGACTCTAGCTCTAACAACATTATACATGCTTTTAATACATCTAGAGAGTTTACCACATATACCATTTTTGTAGTATTGGCAAAAGTATATACCTATTGATTGAATCATATGCCTTTTGAAAATCTATAAAAGCAACATATAGCTTACGTTACGAGAAAACTGCTTTTTGGATAAGTGTCAACAAAGTAAACATGTGATCCACGGTCGAATAACGCTTTTTGAATCCTGCTTGCTGTTCCCCCGGTATATTATTCTCATCAACCCATTCTTGTATTCTCCTATTAATGATTATTCCAAACAGTTTACTGCTAATGTCACTAAGGGAAATTCCTCTATGATTATTGAGATTGTCAACATCGCCTTTTTTAAATGTAGGCAAAATAAATTGGTTCACACCAATTATCAGGGTACAAGCCCTCATTAAATAACTTATTAAATAATTTATGAAAAAAAATAGCGCAGCCTGCTGTGTTTGCGTGTTAAATAATTCTCCAATAAGACCATCTGGGCCAGCTGACTTGCCATTTTTCAGTTTTCTAATAGCTAAAGTAACCTCTTCTATGGATATTGGCCGAACTATCTACATCAGCATCCGCCACTTCTTCATTAACACTGTCACTGACATTCTGTTCTAACAGATTTTGGAAATGATGAAACCCAATATCGCTCGCTATCTTTTTTTTTTTTTTCTGAAAGATACCTACTTAACAGTCTCCCAGAAGTCTTTTTGGCATTTAACTGACAAAATCAAGTTAACTGTTAAGAACTTATATATTCTCTTTCTCCTTTCTTTTTAACATTTTTTTTCGTATTCTCGCCTTGCAATACAATAATCCGCTCAATCTTGTGGATCATGAATACAGACAGCTAATTCTTAATAATTTTCTAGCTTTTTGTTTACTGATTCGGCACTCCTTATCATACCATCATCATATCTGTGATTGATATTGACACGTATATGCTTCTTCATACACTTAGCACTTTCCTTTACACATTCATTAAACATGTTCAAAGTTTCATTTACGTCGCATTGTATCATATCTATGGCATTTTCCATTTTTCTGACAACATCTATGCTACATAATAGTTCTTGAAATCGATTAGCACAATTACTATTCCATACAAGTTTCTCTATAACATGATTTTTCCTGTTCATTATTGTCAACAACATTTTCCTTTGGAAAAAAAAAGCAATGAAAGAAACAGGCATGTGATCGGAGTCTATGCAGTCTAAAACTTGAAATTTACATGAGTCATATACCAGGGCATAGATTTAGCATCAACTTTCCGTAATAATTTAATGTACACGTCTTCAGAGTTACGATTTATACTGAGAGAATGACTATCACATTGTCTATCAAAAATGTTTTTTTTTTCCCCAAAAAATGCTGAGAAATATTGGGTGTTCTGCTATTCAGGTCTCCATTAATTATGACATACACATCTTTTCTTAACAAACATTCTATCAAACAGTCTTCAAGTAAAATGATTCTATTTTCAACATCAAAAAAGGTGTAAAAAGGAGAATATTCCGGATGAATGTAGCAACGAAAATACAAAACATCTTTGTCTGTTCCAAATAATTTTTTTGTCAATTACAAATACACAAAAATTGGAGTAATTGACATCAACAGCTGTTACAAAGGGAGATAACTCCTTACTGATCAAACAAACAATTCCACTGATGGTCTCCCCTGTATACTGAATTTGACAGCGGGTTTGCAAAACGCACCATTGTCAGAAAAATAGATTATCAAAACTTCCACTCATCAAGAAACGTTTCAACAAGACAGACAAATCAAACTTAAAAAGAAATGCAAAGAAATCTGGATCGGCAAGTTTTGACTTTATGCCATTAAACATTCCATAACAAAAAAAGGAGAAAGGTTTTGTTTTCATCATATGTACAATCTCCCTCCCTACCTCCCTCGCTCTCTTCCTCATGCACACACGGGATTTTCGTAACTTGCTCTGGCTCGTTACTGCAACTCACCCGGTAAACTGTCAACACGAACATCACTGTCCCTGCCTATTGCTGTTGGCGAGATTACCGGTGTTATTGTTTTTTTTCCTGACCCATACATGTAATGTGGCATGAGGAAGAAAATCTGGCCGGCCAAGCCCCTGTCTAGAATCCTTGAGCCCTCCATGTCTGTCAAGAAAAATATGACTTTCCGTCGATCACTAGATGTTCATAGATCATGCTGGCTCTCTTCCAGTCAGATCTTGCTTTTTTCACATGTGGTGAAAGACCACGCCTTATTTCCCTGACCCTGGATGAGAAATCTTCTCCCACAAAGACATTGCTGCCTTTCAGGTTTTTTTTCTTTCCTTTCAGGATGTTAACTTTGTCCTTGTAAAAGGCGTAGCAAGCAATGATGGGAGAGTCAGGTTTGACACTGAGTCTGTGAATCCTGCCAGACTACTTTCGTAGTCACGATTAGCTTATCATTCAACATAGAATGTACTTTCTCTTCACAGTCATCGTTTGTCTCGTTCTGGTCCCTAGGTATGCCATTAAAAAAAATGAGATTGTTGCGTTTTGACCTCCCCTCTAAATCATCAGTCTTTCTTTCTAACTGTTCAACTTTACTCAGGAGATGAGCGTTAGCTTTAGCCAGAACTTCATTTTCTTTTTTTTCAAGTCCACCACCTTATCTCAAATTTCTCACATCAGACTGCAGGGCCGAACACTTTTCTCCAAGATCGTCAAACTTCTTATCAACATTGTTACAACTTAGAGTTCATGGTGGACAGGACGTTCTGCAGAACATCCATCAGCTCTGCTCTTGATGGTTTCTTCAAGAGGGGGGTCCCCGCGTTGAGGAGGAAGAGGTGGCCGCCTGCGCCCGGTCTGCGGAAGCAGATCCTACCCTGCTCCTGGTGTCCGCCTGGTGCCCATGATGTCAGCATTGGTGGGCTGCTGAGGAGAAGTGGGTGTCGTCTGCCCACTGTCCACCGATGAAGCGCCAGCCTTGTCCACACTGGTGCTGCATCCTGAGCTGCCGAGCCGGGTCTGCTTCATGCTGTCCGCCCTGGGTCCGGGGTTCTGCTCCACATCGCCACAGCGTAGAAGTAGTCCGCCCCCAAAACATCAAGGTGAGGAGCAGGCCAAGGGTTGCATTGGTTCGAGGTGTCAACATGGCGATCGCAATGGCCGCCATCTTTTCTGGCTCGCTTCGCCATGAAATTGATGTAGACGGGGACGAAGGATCCACATCTCGCCCTAAATACTAGTGGTCCTGATGGCATCGTGACTGACTGAGGTACAGTCAAAGTATCGGGTTGCACAGTCACGGTAACTGCAAATAAAGACAATAAACTTCGGAGCACTTTACTGTCCGACTGCTCGAACTGTGACACAGTTCACGGCCCCGAGAGAGAGAGAGAGAGAGAGAGCGAGAGAGAGAGAGAGAGAGACAGAGACAGAGACAGAGAGACAGAGAGAGAGACAAAGAGAGAGAGACAAGAGAGAGAGAGAGAGACAGAGAGAGAGAGAGAGACAGACAGACAGACAGACAGACAGACAGACAGATAGAAAGACAGACAGATAGGCGGACTGACAGACAAATGACAGACACCCATGCAGACGAATAAAGAGAACGGAAAGGAGAGGAGACATTAAGATGGTGATCAAAAGTTTAATTCTCTCTCTCTCTCTCTCTCTCTCTCTCTCTCTCTCTCTCTCTCTCTCTCTCTCTCTCTCTCTCTCTCTCTCTCTCTCTCCTTATTCCTCCTTCACCACCTTACAGTGATGTCAACAAGACGTCCATCGCTTATTGTGCAACCCCCATCCCCACCCCCCACCCCCCTTCTCTCCTCCCATTCATTATTCCTCCTTCACCACCATAGAGTCATGTCAACAAAATATTCATCATTAATGTATACCCCCCCCCTCCCCCTCTCTCTCTCCCATTATTATTGATATTGCTACCTATATTTAGACCTAGTCTCCCAACAGAAGAAAATACACTACTCACTCGTAGCTTTCGACAGCCATCCGGCCATCTTCCTCAGCAATGCTGTTGCTGACTGAGTGAACATGGGACATACCCCAGGTCACGTGATCGAATCAGTGAAGCGTACACTTTTACATTTATTATTCCTCCTTCACCACCTTACAGTGATGTCAACAAGACGTTTATCACTCAACGTGTACTCCTCCTCCTTCCACCTCCCATTTTATCATTCACCCTTTATCAACTTACAGTGATGTCAACAAGATGTTCATCATTAGCCGCCGTGGCGAGTGGTTAGCGTCGCGGACTCCCAGCTGGGAGGTCGTGGGTTCGAATCCCATCAGAGTCATGTGGGTTTTTTTTTTCTGCCCCGACCCGGCTCCTACCCAGAGTTGAGTTTGCTGCGAACTCAGTTGGGAAGACTGGGACCACACAGTCGAGTTTTCATCCACTTAATGGATGCGTTTCTGAGAGTGTTGCTCAAATTTCCTGACCAACACTGCAGGTGCCTGTATCTCTTGGGCCTGGTTGACGCCGGGATATATTATGAAAGGAAGCGTAGAGTACAGCCCTGTCATGTAGTCTCAGACCGAAATGGAAATCCGTAGCATCATCGTAATCATCCTCATTCTCATCGATCAGCATTTTAAAAAAAAAAAGTCTCAAGGTCTGTGGCCCTTCATGCCCTGCTCTCATGGTGACCTCAATTTCGATGTCCTCTCCACGTCTGTGCCTTGGTTTGATTCCGTCGGGGTCACCGGTATCGGCGAGTCCATGGGGGCTGTCGTTGGACGGACGTGGTGGCGCCCTCCGGAGGGAGAGCTCACTCACGCCGGCTCCGCGACTAAGCAATTATTGTCGTCAGTAGGGGGCTTAGTAGGTTGTGTCCTGCGTATGTTAGATCAGAACAGGCGCCACTGAACACCACCGAAGTGACTCGGCAGCAGTGCAGTGTCTCCTCCG
>JADBJO010010140.1:72500-75581 GCA_016801955.1 Conus betulinus
GTATCACTGGCAGCCTGTGGCATCCCGCTTCAGGGCTGGGAAACACTTGCCACAGATCGCAGTGCCTGGCGACTTGCTGTCCCACAAAGGAGTAAATAGCTTCGTAGAGAAGCGTTTGCAGGAATTGGATCAGAAGCGCCAAGCCCGCAAAGAGAGGAGACCTGACCCAGTGACAGCTGTCGCATGCCCAGAGTGTGGACGTATCTTTGAGTCCAGGTTTGGCTTGCGCTCAAACATGCGGAGTTACTGACGTCTTCGTCGACCACGACGAACATCCATGTGCAGCCTTAGGCATGCAAGCGATATTTCACTTAGTCTGCTGTGAAATGTGATGAAAAAACGCTACCAGTATCCAAGTCACCACGAAGTGCGTCTAATTTTTGGTGCCTTTGCTGCGTAATAATTGTTATGCTAGGTTACACGCAAGCAGCGCATTGTCGCTGTTTTCACAGTAGGATGAAACTCTGGGCAGAGCTTGACAGCAGAAGGTCTTCAGAGAAGGTACCTTAATTCCTCAGACAAGTGTTTTTGGCCCTGAACTCCTTACACTCTAAGGGGGGCCGGGCCACATCCCAGTCATGAGCAGCACATTATCAGTGTGACAGTGCCAGTACACCACACATTAGAACATTAACAAACCCAGACATTTTGTGTGTCAAACGCCAAAACACTAAAATCGGCAAGACTATGTCCATTCGTGGGGGAATATACAGGCTATGCATGGTGTTTAAGGGCTGGTTGGAGAGGGGAAAAAAAAAAGGGGGGGGGGGGGGGGGGGGAGAGAAGAAAAAACTAGTAGTGGAAATTGCTTTTTTTTTTTCAGATGAAGAGGACAGTGTGAAGCACCAAAAAATGAGGAGGTGGATTTTGGCCTTAGGGAAAAAACAAAAACAACAAAAAAAAAAAAAACAAACAAAATCACCGCCTTAGGTGCTCCATTGATCCGATAACTGATGCCACAAAAAGAAACGGTCATGACTCCTAGATGTCCTTTTACTGCCATCCATTTTTTTTTTTTTTTTTTTTTCAGTCTGCACTTTTGCATGGGTGGCCGTGGGCGTCTGAACGTGCGTCGCCTTTCTTACACGGATTTCTTACCCCGCTGCCGACGGGACACCTGTACTAAGCTGACACTGATGGTTTTGCGAAACAAAACCTTTGAAAGCGCGAAACTCGCTAGTCTCAAGATTACGGGGAGAAGAATTGCCTGCCTTCTTGATCGCAGCTGTTCGCGGACGTGTAGCGTTTCCTCAAAAGACAGAAACAGGAAATAGAAATAGAGAGAATCACAAACGCACCACCACCCTTCCACCTCTCTCTCTCTCTCTCTCTCTCTCTCCCCGCTCCCACTCCATCCCTCGCTCCCCCCCCCCTGCCCCCCCCTCCCCCCCCCCCTTCCCCCCCCCCCAGAACGGTGCTTTGATACAGCGACATAATGGAACGACAGCGCAAAATGCAACGATGTTACATTTTTGTGCGGAGAAAAAAAAAAAAAAAAAAAAGAGAGAGAAAAAAAAAAAAAGAAAAAGAAAAAGAAAAAAAACTTGTAGTCTATGCAACATTGTTACAGTTTGCGTACGTGAAGTTACACTTTGACCTGCGAAGGCATTTTGATTTAAAGAGGTGGGGGGGGTGGGGTGGGGTGGGGGGGGGGATTGGGGGGATTGGGAACTTTATTTGCCTGCACGAAAAAGAAAAAAATAATTACATGCACTACGCACGCACGCGCGTGTACAATGGTGTGTGTGTGTGGTGTGTGTGTGGTGTGTGGTGTGTGTGTGTGTGTGTGTGTGTATGCGTGCGTGCGTGCGTGTGTGTGTGTGTGTTTGTGTGTGTTGTGTGTGTGTTGTGGTTTGTGTGTTGGTGTGGTGTTGTAGGTGGTGGTGGTGGTGGTGGTGTGTGTGTGTGTGTGATGTGTGGTATGTGTGTGTGTGTGTGTGGGTGTTGTGGTGTGCGCGCGTTCACACCCAAAGAATCGTTTTCCCCCCCCCCCCCCCCTCATGATTACGGTGCAGCTTGTTTGATTCAGTGGTTTTGAGCACAATTGCTGTGAAACTCGTTATCTAAGTGGAATCCGGCCTGGCCCGTTCTTGTAAAGCTCATTTTTTGTACTGAATGCACTCATCATTCTCATGGCACAGTGTGTTGGGTGGAGGAAGTTTATTGGGTTTTTCTTTTTGGGTACATATTAAGCGTGGATTTAAAGCCAGTCGTTTGATTTGTACATGCTCTATAAACTTTCGTTTCCTTTTCAGAAAAAAGAGTGTGTGTGTGGTGGTCTGTGTGTGTGTGTGTGGGCAAGCGCTCGTGTAAATATGTGTGGAAGGTGAGGTTAAGGGGATGCGTGTGAGGTCGAGTGGGACGACGGGACGGAGGAAGAGATGATGAGCTGCTCAGCAAAGTCAGAAAAAGCTCAACTCCATCGATGAAGTTGTTAAGGAGATTGCTGGTGCGCTTAGTGACATGAAAACCACGGGCCATTGCTGTGATGAATCTGCACAAGACAGATTAGGTGTCTGCGTCTTACTTTTCTTTCTTTCTTTTTTTTCTTTTTTTTTTTTTTTTTTTCTTTCTTTTTTTTTAAAACTGTTTTCTTTTTTTTTTTTTTTTTTTTTTTTTTAGCTTTCAATGATTTTGTTTCCTTAAAATGGTGAAGAGAATTGAGTTGAAAATTTCTCTGGACCTCCTTTTATACCTCCATCTTCCCAACACCTGAATAATCTTTATAAATCAAGTTTTTGTATACACTGTAGGATCGCATGGAATAATTTTGTCTTCCTCTTTAAATCATATCCCTAGAAACAGACATTTAAGAAAACTACTAAAAAAGAGAATCTGATGGAAACTCTATGCATACAGGTGAAGGGTCATACCCTATCTCTCTCTCTAACTAACCATTTGAAATTTATGTTCCCAAGACTTGGGTTGTGATTCATATGCTGATATATGGAGTAATTTCACTATACGTGTACGGTTGAAGTTATGTGCTTTCAAAGGTTATTTGGTTAATTTTCCCTTCCCGCGTGTATGCTATATTGTTCTTCTACTTTTGTTTATGATGTCAGTATGTATTTGTAAAAA
>JADBJO010010140.1:81436-93936 GCA_016801955.1 Conus betulinus
TACTTAGGTTTAATGAACTTTTCACGAACACCGTTAAGAACAGGACAGCAAAGAACAAAATTGTATTCCATTTTTTCTTGTGTTACTTTACATAATGGACAAATCAGATCATCGTTATTAGCCATTCTGTATCTATAATGGTGCACTTCTAATTCTGATATTCCTAATGGAAATCGTGTTGTAACATACTGTAAATGTCTATCAATAGTAGTAGTCAAATATGGTTTCAAATCATGCACACTGAAAATATTGGTACAGAAATTAAATCTGTCACTATTGTGAATGTAGTCAGACCATTTTTGCCATGTACAATCCATTAATCGTTGCCTGAAAATACTTATAAATACTTTGATATTTCCCACTCCCTGATTTAATTACACATATCCAAACCCATATTCTGTCAAAAAGAAAACAAACGTACTTTGGGAGGCCCAGTTATTTTTACCTTTAGAGTTCATATCTAGAAGCATATTGTAGGCGTTTCTATGAATTCTGTCATTACGAATTTGCAATAATTTAAGCCAATAACGAATGCAATTAACAGCAGATAAAACAAATATTGGGAAGCGATTGGTTTCTCCATATATCATATCATTCGGCGTACGTCTGTCTACACACCAAGAAACGTTTTTTTTTTTAGAGCAGATAAATGTACAGATTCGCAACAACAAGAAGCTTTGTCCAAGCCCCATAATTCAGAGCCGTAAAGTACAACGGGCTGTACTTGGGTACCGAATAAGCTGATGAATACCTTAAAGGATGTATTATTCAAAACATACAACTTTTTTTCATAATACATAGTAAAGCATTCTTTGCCCTACTTGCCAGATCTTTACAAGCACCTGTGAAACTCAACCGTGTAGAAAACATAACTAAATACTTATATGCATTAACAACTGGCATATTAATATCACCATAAACCCATCTTTCCCTTGCACCAAAAAAGCCCCCCTTACGAAACACAATGATATTACTTTTTTGACATATTAACTTTTAATTGAAGTGTACCCCAACTGTGTCTGTAGACCAACAGGCGTTTCTGATATCAGAATAATATCATCAGCTAATAAAGAGAATAAACAACTCTAAGGTATCAAGAGACAACAAGGAACCATGTCTACCATTATTGATAACTTCTATAGCTAGTTCATTTGTAAACAAGGAAAATAAAACTGGACTACACGTATCTCCTTGTCTGACCCTAGCTGTACAATTGATGAAATCTGTCAGCTTGCCTCCACAACGGACTCTAGCTCTAACAACATTATACATGCTTTTAATACACCTAGAGAGTTTACCACATATACCATTTTTGTAGCATTGGCAAAGGTATATATCTATTGATTGAATCACATGCCTTTTGAAAATCTATAAAAGCAACATATAGCTTACGATTACGAGAAAACTGCTTTTGGATAAGTGCCAACAAAGTAAACATGTGATCAACGGTCGAATAACCCTTTTTGAATCCTGCTTGCTGTTCCCTGGTTATTATTCTCATCAACCCATTCTTGTATTCTCCTAGTAATAATTATTCCAAACAGTTTACTGCTAATGTCACTAAGGGAAATTCCTCTATAATTATTGGGATTGTCAACATCGTCTTTTTTAAATGTAGGCAAAATAAATTGATTCACACCAATTATCAGGGTACAAGCCCTCATTAAATAACTTATTAAATAATTTATGAAAAAAAAATAGCACAGCCTGCTGTGTTGCGTGTTTAAATAATTCTCCACTAAGACCATCTGGGCCAGCTGACTTGCCATTTTTCAGTTTTCTAATAGCTAAAGTAACCTCTTCTATGGATATTGGCCGAACTATCTACATCAGCATCCGCCACTTCTTCATTAACACTGTCACTGACATTGTGTTCTAACAGATTTAGGAAATGATTGAAACCAAATATCGCTCGCTATCTATTTGTTGTTGTTTTTTTTTTTTTCTGAAAGATACCTTCTTAACAGTCTCCCAGAAGTCTTTTTTTGGCATTTAACTGACGAGATCAACTCATCTATTAAGAACTTATTATACTCTTTCTCCTTTCTTTTTAACATTTTTTTTCGTATTCTCGCCTTGCAATACAATAATCCGCTCAATCTTGTGGATCATGAATACAGACAGCTAATTCTTAATAATTTTCTAGCTTTTTGTTTACTGATTCGGCACTCCTTATCATACCAATCATCATATCTGTGATTTATATTGACACGTATATGCTTCTTCATACACTTAGCACTTTCCTTTACACATTCATTAAACATGTTCAAAGTTTCAATTTTTCTGACAACATCTATGCTACATAATAGTTCTGAAATCGATTAGCACAATTACTATTCCATACAAGTTTTCTCTATAACATGATTTTCCTGTTCATTATTGTCAACAACATTTTCCTTTGAAAAAAAAAAAGCAATGAAAGAAACAGGCATGTGATCGGAGTCTATGCGGTCTCTAAAACTTGAAATTTACATGAGTCATATACCAAAGTGAGATGATCGCTTGAAATAATAAAAGTAATAATCAACACTGCAGCCAGAATCAGATATGTGTGTATAGCGTCCTTCCAGGTCGCCATTACATACCCCATTAACAATACACAAATCCAAGGTAGGGCATAGATTGAGCATCAACTTTCCGTAATAATTTAATGTACAGTCTTCAGAGTTACGATTTATACTGAGAGAATGACTATCACATTGTCAATCAAAAAATTTTTTTTTTCCCCAAAAAATACTGAGAAATATTGGGTGTTCTGCCATTCAAGTCTCCATTAATTATGACATACACATCTTTTCTTAACGAAAATTCTATCAAACAGTCTGCAAGTAAAATGATTCTATTTTCATTATCAAAAAGGGTGTAAAAAGGAGAATATTCCGGATGAATGTAGCAACGAAAATACAAAACATCTTGTCTGTTACAAATAATTTTTTTGTCAATTACAAATACACAAAAATTGGAGTAATTGACATCAACAGCTGTAACAAAGGGAGATAACTCCTTACTGATCAAACAAACAATTCCAACTGATGGTCTCCCCTGTCTACTGAATTTGACAGCAGGTTTGCAAAACGCACCATGTCAGAGAAAATAGATTATCAAACTTCCACTCATCAAGAAACGTTTCAACAAGACAGACAAAATCAAACTTAAAAAGAAATGCAAAGAAATCTGGATCGGCAAGTTTTGACTTTATGCCATTAACATTCCATAACTAAAAAAAAAAGAGAGAAAGGTTTGTTTTCATCATATGTACAATCTTCCTCCCTACCTCCTTCGCTCTCTTCCTCATGCACACACGGGATTTTCGTAACTTGCTCTGGCTCGTTACTGCAACTCACCCGGCAAACTGTCAACACCAACATCACTGTCCCTGCCTATTGCTGTTGGCGAGATTACCAGTGTTGTTGTTTTTTTCCTGACCCCTATATGTAATGTGGCATGAGGAAGAAATTCTGACCGGCCTAGCCCCTGTCTAGAATCCTTGAGCCCTCCATGTCTATCAAGAAAAATATGACTTTCCGTCGATCACTAGATGTTCATAGATCACGGTGGCTCTCTTGCAGTCAGATCTTGCTTTTTTCACGTGTGGTGAAAGACCACGCCTGATTTCCCTGACCCTGGATGTGAAATCTTCTCCCACAAAGACATTGCTGCCTTTCAGGTTTTTTCTTTCCTTTCAGGATGTTAACTTTATCTTTGTAAAAGGCGCAGCAAGCAATGATGCGAGAGTCAGGTTTGGCACTGAGTCTGTGAATCCTGCCAAACTCTACTTTCTTAGTCACGTTTAACTTATCATTCAACATAGAATGTACTTTCTCTTCACAGTCATCGTTTGTCTCGTTCTGGTCCCTAGGTATGCCATAAAAAAAATCTGTTACGTTTTGACCTCCCCTCTAAATCATCAGTTTTTCTTTCTAACTGCTCACCTTTACTCTGGAGATCAGCATGGCTTTGGCCAGAACTTCATTTTCTTTTTTTCAAATCCCCCACCTCATCTCTCAAATTTCTCACATCAGACTGCAGGGCCGAACACTTTTCTCCAAGATCGTCAAACTTCTTATCGACATTGTTACAAACTTAGAGTTCATGGTGGACAGGACGTTCTGCAGAACATCCATCAGCTCTGCTCTTGATGGTTCTTCAAGAAGGGGGTCCCGCGTTCAGGAGGAAGGTGGCCGCCTGCGCCCGGTCTGCGGAAGCAGATCCTACCCTGCTCCTGGTATCGCGCCTGGTGCCCATGATGTCAGCATTGGTGGGCTGCTGAGGAGAAGTGGGTGTCGTCTGCCCACTGTCCACCGATGAAGCGCCAGCCTTGTCCCACACTGGTGCTGCGTCCTGAGCTGCCGAGCCGGGTCTGCTTCATGCTGTCCGCCCTGGGTCCGGGGTTCTGCTCCACATCGCCACAGCGTAGAAGTAGTCCGCCCCAAAACATCAAGGTGAGGAGCAGGCCAAGGGTTGCATTGGTTCGAGGTGTCAACATGGCGATCGCAATGGCCGCCATCTTTCTGGCTTGCTTCGCCATGAAATTGATGTAGACAGGGACGAAGGATCCACATCTCGCCCTAAATACTAGTGGTCCTGATGGCATCGTGACTGACTGAGGTACAAGTCAAAGTACCGGGTTGCACAGTCACGGTAACTGCAAATAAAGACAACAAACTTCGGAGCTTTTTACTGTCCGACTGCTCGAACTGTGACACAGTTCGACGCCCCGACAGAGAGAGAGAGAGACGAGAGAGAGAGAGAGAGAGAGAGAGAGAGAGAGAGAGAGAGAGAGAGATTAAACTCTTGATCCTCCTCTCATTTTCGTTCTCTTTGTTCGTCTGCATGTGTGTCTCTCATGTATGAGTGGATGGCATGGAAGGATAAGAGAGTTTTGATGTTGAAAATACCTATCTGTTGGCAGCACCCTTAGATGGCAGAGAGAGAGAGAGAGAGAGAGAGAGAGAGAGAGAGAGAGAGAGAGAGAGAGAGAGAGACAGACAGACAGACAGACAGACAGACAGACAGAGACAGACAGAGAGAGAGAGAAGAGACACAGAGAGACACAGAGAGAGACAAGGACAAAGAGATAGAGAGAGAGGGGGGGGGGGGAGATCTAGAGAGAGAGAGAAAGAGAGAGAGAGAGAGAGAGAGCTGTGTGTGGGGGGGGGGGGGGGGAGGGGGGGGGGGGAGGGGGGACAGACAGACAGACGGAGATGCAGAGACAGACAGATAGGCGGACTGACAGTCAGACGACAGACACACATGCAGACGAACAAAAGAGAACGGAAAGGAGAGGAGGGATCAAGATGGTGATCCAAGTTTAAGTCTCTCTCTCTCTCTCTCTCTCTCTCTCTCTCTCTCTCTCTCCTCTCTCTCTCTCTCTCTCTCTCTTTATTCCTCCTTCACTATCTTTACAGTGATGCCAACAAGACGTTCATCATTTAATGTATACCCCCCCTCCCCTACCCCCTCCCATTTAGTCTTCCTCCTTCACAACTTTACAGTGATGTCAACAAAACGTTCATCATTTAGTGTATGCCTCCCCCTCCCCCTCCCCTACCCCCTCCCATTTAGTCTTCCTCCTTCACGACTTTACAGTGACGTCAACAAAAACGTTCATCACTTGATGATGTATACAAACCCTTCCCTCTCTTTCCATTTCTTATTCCTCTTTCCCCAACTTGCAGTGACGTCAACAAGTTGTTCATCATTTGATATATACCCCACTCCCCTCTCCTATTAATTATTCCTCCTTCACTTCCTTACAATCATAAAAAAAAGTACATCACTTAATGTAACCCCCCTCCCCCCTCTCCCATTTGTCATTGCTCCTTCACCATCTTACAATAATGCCAACAAGTAACTTCCCCTTCCCCCCTTCCAATTATCATTCCTCCTTCACCACCTTACAGTGATGTCAACAAGACGTCCATCACTTAATGTACTCTCTCCCTTCCCTCCTCCCATTCATTATTCCTCTTTCACCACCATAGAGTCATGTCAACAAAATATTCATCATTAATGTATACCCCCTCCCTCTCTCTCTCCCATTTTATTATTGATATTGCTACCTAGAATTAGACCTAGTCTCCCAACAGAAGAAAATACACTACTCACTCGTAGCTTTCGATAGCCATCCGGCCATCTTCCTCAGCAATGCTGTTGCTGACTGAGTGAACATGGGACATACCCCAGGTCACGTGATCGAATCAGTGAAGCGTACACTTTTACATTTATTATTCCTCCTTCACCACCTTACAGTGATGTCAACAAGACGTTTATCACTCAACGTGTACTCCTCCCTACCACCTCCCATTTATCATTCACCCTTTATCACCTTACAATGATGTCAACAAGATGTTCATCATTTAGTGTGTACTCCCCTCCCTCTCCTCCCAATTCTAATTCCTCCTTCACCACCTTACAGTGAGGTTAACAAGACGTTCATTACTTAATATATACTCTCCCGTACCCCTTCCCATTTTTTCATTCATCCTTTATCACTTTACAGTGATGTCACAAGGCGTTTATCACTTAGTATATACTCCCCTTCCCCTCTCCTCCTATTTCTTGTTCCTCCTTCACCACCTTATAGTGACGTCAACAAGACAATCGTCATTTAATACCCCTCCCCTCCCCCTCCCCTTTATTCTTCCTCCTTCACCACCTTACAGTGATATCAACAAGACAATCGTCATTTAATACCCCTACCCTCACCAGCCGCCGTGGCGAAGTGGTTAGCGTCGCGGACTCCCAGCTGGGAGGTCATGGGTTCGAATCCCATCAGAGTCATGTGGGTTTTTCTGCCCCGACCGGCTCCTACCCAGAGTTGAGTTTGCTGCGAACTCAGTTGGGAAGACTGGGACCACACAGTCGAGTTTCATCCACTAAATGGATGCGTTTTGTTCAAATTTCCTGACCAACGCTGCAAGTGCCTGTATCTCTTGGGCCTGGTTGACGCCGGGATATATTATGAAAGGAGGCGTAGAGTACAGCCCTGTCATGTAGTCTCAGACCGAAATGGAAATCCGTAGCATCATCGTAATCATCCTCATTCTCATCGATCAGCATTTAAAAAAAAAAAGTCTCAAGGTCTGTGGCCCTTCATGCCCTGCTCTCATGGTGACCTCAATTTCGATGTCCTCTCCACGTCTGTGGCCTTGGTTTGATTCCGTCGGGGTCACCGGTATCGGCGAGTCCCTGGGGGCTGTCGTTGGACGGACGTGGTGGCGCCCTCCGGTGGGAGAGCTCACTCACGCCGGCTCCGCGACTAAGAAATTATTGTCGTCAGTAGGGGGCTTAGTAGGTTGTGTCCTGTGTATGTTAGATCAGAACAGGCGCCACTGAACAACACCGAAGTGACTCGGCAGCAGTGAAGTGTTTCCTCCGGTGGGTTGCCTCTTGACGACTTGACATTGCTCCCTGTGGATTGTCGGTGCCGGGGCTGCGGCGGGGCCGACCGGGCTGTGGCTGTGGACGGGGGTGTCAGAATGAGCAGCTTGGGTGCACTGCCTCTGAGGTGGCGCAGAAGTTGGGACAGAAAAAAAATACCCCTGCCCTCCCCCTCCCTTTTATTCCTCCTCCTTCACCACCTTACAGTGATGTCAACAAGACGTTCATCATTTAAGGTGTACCTCCCTCCTCCTTCTCTCATTTATTATAGCTCTTTTGCCATCTCACAGTGTTGTAAACAAAGCGTTTATCACTTAATGTATGCTCCCCCTCCCCTCTCCTCAAATTTATTATTCCTCCTTCACCACCTTACAGTGATGTCAACAAGACAATCGTCATTTGATACCCTCCCCTCTTTCTCCCTTATATCCTTTCTCCTTCACCACTTTACAATGACGTCAACAAGACGTTCATCATTTAAGGTGTACCTCCACCACCCCTCTCTCATTTATTGTAGCTCCTTTACCATCTCACAGTGCTGTAAACAAAGCGTTCATCACTTAATGTATACTCCCCCTCCCCTCCCCTCTCCTCAAATTCATTAAGCCTCCTTCACCACCTTAAAGTGATGTTGACAAGACGTTTTTATACCCCCCCCCCCCCCCCCCCCCCCCCCGTCCCCCGTTTCCCATTTCGTATTCCTCCTTTCACCACCTTAAGTGATGTCAACAAAATATTTATCACTAAATGTATACCCCCTCCCCTCTCCAATTTGTTATTCTTTCTTCACCACCTTACAGCGATGTCAACAAGACGTTTTTCACTAAAAGTATAACCCCCCCCCCCCCCCCCCCCCTTCCCCTCTACCATTTTATTATCCCTCTTCACGTCCTTACTCTGATTCAACAAAACGTTTATCTCTTGATGTCCCCCCCCCCCCCCTCTCCCATTTGTTATTCCTCCTTCACTACGTTACAGTGATGTCAACAAAACCCCCCCCACTTAATGTATCTCCCCCCCCCCCCCCTCCTCCCATTTCTTATTCCTCATTCACTACGTTACAGTGATGTCAACAAAACGTGTATCACTTAATGTATACCTCCCCCCCCCCTCCTCCCATTTCTTATTTCTCCTCACCACCACCTTACACTGATGTCAACAATGCGTTCATACCAGCCGCCGTGGCGAAGTGGTTAGCGTCGCGGACTCCCGGCTGGGAGGTCGTGGGTTCAAATCCCATCGGAGTCATGTGGGTTTTTTCTACCCCGACCGGCTCCTACCCAGAGTTGAGTTTGCTGCGGACGCAGTTGAGAAGACTGGGACCACACAGTCGAGTTTTATCACTTAATGGATGCGTTTCTGAGAGTGTTGCTCAAATTTGCTGACCAACACTGCAGGTGTCTGTATCTCTCGGGCCTGGTTGACGCCGGGATATATTATGAAAGGAAGCGTAGAGTACAGCCCTGTCATGTAGTCTCAGATCGAAATGGAAATCCGTAGCATCATCTTAATCATCATCATCCTCATTGTCATCGATCAGCTCAGATTCTGTGGCCCTTCATGCCCTGCTCTCATGGTGACCTCAGTTTCGATATCCTCTCCACGTCTGTGGCCTTGTTTTGATTCCGTCGGGGTCACCGGTATCGGCGAGTCCATGGGGGACTGTCGTTGGACGGACGTGGTGGCGCCCTCCGGAGGGACAGCTCACTCACGCCGGCTCCGCGACTAAGAAATTATTGTCGTCAGTAGGGGGCTTAGTAGGTTGTGTCCTGTGTATGTTAGATCAGAACAGGCGCCACTGAACACCACCGAAGTGACTCGGCAGCAGTGCAGTGTTTCCTCCGGTGGGTTGCCTCTTGACACACTTGACGGTGACTGCTCCCTGCGGATTGCCGGTGCCGGGGCTGCGGCGGGGCCGACCGGGCTGTGGCTGTGAACGAAGTGTCGGAATGAGCGGCGCGGGGTGCTCTGCCTCTGAGGTGGCGCAGAGACTGGGACTCAAAAAAAAAAAAAAAAAAATGCGTTCATCGCTTGATGCACACTCATCCTTTTTCCCGTGCACGCCTTCTCCAGGCGTCCTACAAGCTTCTGCAAAGACCATTGTAAGAAACTGTGTACCTGGTTAGTCAGGAGCGATGCCACTTCGCACACGCAGAGTTATTGTCACAGCTCCTTGCCTTATAACATAGTTTTATATTCAGATTTTGTCTTGTGTAGTGGTGTTGTGTTCTGTACAATAGTAGTACTGTGACATAGTCCAACTGTTTCTCTTCATGATTCATCAAAATAGCTGCATGTATACTGCTGCAATGATAGTGATTTGATGCAGACCAATGGAAGGAGACAGCTATACGTAAAACCTTTGACAGTGGCTTCTCGGATAAGTGTTGTTCCTCTCTCTCTCTCCTCTCTCTCTCTCTCTCTCTCTCTCTCTCTCTCTCTCTCTCTCACACACACACACACACACACACACACACATACACACGCACGCGCGCGCACACACACACACACACACACACACACACACACACACACACACACGCACACGCACGCACGCACGCACGCATACACGCGCGCGCGGGTTCGCGCGCGCGCGCGTGCACACACACACGCACACACACGCACGCACGCACGCACGCACACACACACACACACACACACACACATGCCCCTTCCCTTCCTCGTCAAAAGCCTATTACTCTGAAGATTTTCAGTCATTTGTCAGCTCAAAGAGACCTGTTAGGTATTTGACAAACAGCACAAAAGAACACCTAAATCGTTTTCCTTCTAAATCCCTAACGATCCCTCAAAGTGGGGCATCTTCAAACTGCAACCAAGGATAGAGGAAGTGACCAGACAAATCTTGGCATCATCTCTTTAACTTCTCTCGAATACGACGTCAGTAGTGTATAATCTAAGTTGGCAACTCGCTACAAATCAGATCAATTCTTTCGACGTAGTCCTCCACTCGCACGTACTCACACCAGAAACCCGTGGACCGAGTCGACGATGAGATTTCGGCGAAAGCGAAGACATTTTTCGTTTGTGTGGTCTCTGTGGAGTTGGCAAGAATATTCAACGTTTTTTTTTTGTTTGTTTGTTTTGTTTTTGTTTTTCTTTCTTTCTAGAACAAAATTTCCTTTTAGGTGAGAAATGAACCTTTATGGGATAAATTATCTACATACACTAACAGAGCACAAAACACCGACACACCCTCAGAAACTTTGTTTACCAACGGAATGACGTTAAAGACATAACGGACGAAAATAACGAAAAGCCCTCAAAGCCCTGAGCTTATTTATTTAGGATTACCTGTAATTTCCACAATCAGTCATGTACCAAAGGATGGGACTTTAAAAAAACTGACAGCTAACTGTATTTAGTACCTAATACAGCTGGTTCCATGTCATCCCCATGTTCCTGATGTCAGTTTCCAGGTCCCGGCGCCAGGTGTTCCTTGGGCGACCTCTTTTTCACTTTCCTTGGAGATTCCATGTTAGGGCTTGTCTAGTGATGTTGCTTGCAGGCTTCTGCAGTGTATTTTTAATCCAACCCCAACGTCGAAGCTGTACGGCAAATATATTCGCAAAATGAACCCCATACCATAGTTACCACACACGCAGACCTGTTTTGGACAAATTATTGCAGTCTCAAGAGTTTCAAGCTTTGAAGACCATAAAATCATAAATTAGAGAGGGGAGGAGGACAAATATCTTCGGCTTTCGTCAGTTCGAATTTCATAGAATACATTGCGGAAGACCTTAGGCACTTCCTGTCGGTCTGATTGCCTGCCTGCCTGCTGTCCACAGGTCCACTGCTCGTCACACGTCATCACCGATAGTGTCAAACCACTACGATCAAAGCACATGTACTGTGGTTTTCGCTCGGACAAAAATTCATCGTTCGGTCAGTGGGCCGACCTTGCTGGACAATGGATAACAACACGCAGCAACCTGAAAGGGCGGCCTACCCATCTGAACAGTTCTTAAGTGGCACGCGGTGGCTCAGTGTCCAAAAATTCGAAGAGATTTGTGCGAGTTATTGAGACTCTGAGAAATCCGTAAAAGTGGAAGGAAAGAGGAGAGAAGGCAGGAGTGACAAATATTTGAGTTAATAACACGAAAAACGAATGATCAGAGCCACCAACCAGAACTTCAGTCGCCTTTACCGAGGTAGGGCAGCCCTTTGTGTAAATGTAAGTGCGGGTTGTAAGTCGCTTAGGGTTTTGGTCTCTGAGCAAGGATAGGCGCTACAAAATAAAAACAATCACCGTAAAAATATAACATTTGCATAGACGAAGGCCTTGGCAAAACTGACGAGCGCGAGGGCGCTGACTTAGTCTATTGTATTGATCTTTTCAGTCCATTGCATTGATCTTATCAGTCTAAAATGTTGATCTTATCAGTCTATTGTATTGATCTTATCAGGCTATTGCATTGATCTTATCACGTGTAATTGCACCAGTATTTCCTTATCGATCTTGTGAAGGGCACAGGAAAATCGACACTTTTGCTGGAATATTAAGTGTTCCTTAGTGTACCACCCTTGGAGGCCTGCGCTGTGCCTGTACCCATCGTCAACACAGCGCAGGTCTCCAAGGGTGGTACAGGACTGCTCTAAAGGCAGGTGAAGACAGTGTGCTTCTCTGGGTCCTCCCCAGCACCTTCGGGTGTTTCTTTTTCTTATCGATCTTGTGAAGGTATAGGGAAATCGACACTTGCTGGAATATAAAGTGTTCCTTAGGGATGTTTTGTCATAATGATGATGGTGATGGTGAGAACGACGATGATTGATCTTGTTGCTGCTGCTGCTGCTGCTGCTGCTGCTACTTATACCATATTGAGCTCCCTTTGATAAATCTGGGAAAGTGTGTGCTGTCTGTTTTGTGCGGAGAGAGAGAGAGGAGAGAAAAAAAAGTGGACTATGGAGAAGAAAGGTGCCGAGGTTCTCTCCCTTTGTACTTTTCTCCTGCCTCGGTCTCTGCAGCCAGGCGGGTTTTCTGCCTGGCTGTAACAGATCAGAGCAGATTGAACGATGTTATCTCCCTTAGCTCCAAGGTGTCGCTTCTGCTCCTTCATTTGCATTGACTGAGAAGGCGCATCCAGAGAGAGAGAGAG
>JADBJO010010140.1:101436-103936 GCA_016801955.1 Conus betulinus
AAAACAAGATAAAGCAACGCCAGTTCGGAAACATCAATCATTGAGAAATAATTATTGTTTTCGGAAATTCTGCACATGGAGAGGCGGATGGTCAATCTGGCAAGAAGAGGAGAAACCCTGGTTCGTGTGTATCTGTCTATTCTACAGTACAAGTAGACTGTACAGAACAGTACAGAACTGTACAGTGCAGTACAGGACAGGACAGTACAGTACGATACACTACAGAACAACGCAACAAAAAAAAAAACAACTTAACTAAATAACAACGATGCAAAGTGTAGCCAGTTCAAGAAATGTAAATTTTTCACGTTTCCTATTTGTAACTGTGGAAAATGTTCCATGCATTTTCATTACCAAGGCTACGTCTTGAGCCTACAACTTTTAGTTGCAAAGTGAGAGGACTGCAGGAGGAAATCTGAACAAATTTTAAATGTAATTAATAGCGAACCGCGCAAGACAACGTAGACAAACGAATCACGAGACAAAACACGATGCGTTTCGACCCCTTAGGTCTTCTTCAGGCAAGATACAAAACACTCAGGACAGCGAAAATGAACGAGCAATCACTTATCTTCATTCACTTCAGCGCAAGATGGGCGCTGAATGAAAAACGAGGCTGTCAAGAAGGAGACAATGTGTGAATCGAGGTAGTAATGATGATAACTATATTAGCGATAGGAATAATGATAATGGTAATGATGATGATCATCAAAGTATCATTAAAAAAATTAATGAATAAAGAAAGGATTACTACCACTTTTGTTGTCAAAGACTATATACAGACGAGATTTCCGCTGTTTGAAAAGTCAGATATATGCAGTTTGTTGTTGAAAATTGGACACGTCTCCATTTGGGGAACCGATGTCACTGATTTTTCTTGATTTTCTAATGAAGGTAAAGTCTTCAAACCTGTCACCACAATCTAGCTCTTGTCGGTCAGGATGAGGGTCAAAGGGAGATCAGTCTAGCTCCGGTCATTCACTTCCGTCAGCGACCTACGTCAACTGAATCGCCTTCCAAGCGCAGGAATTTGTCCCCCATCGTTAACAGTTGCGTACAACACACACACACACACACACACACACACACACACACATATATATATATATATATATATATATATATATATATATCACAAATAAAAGTAGAGAGCCAGCAAAAACTCTAAAAAAAAACGCTCAACCGGGAAGGGAGCGACATAAGTTTAAAATATGATTAAAAAGGAGATTAAAAAAACACCAACAAAACTTGTTTCAAGCTCTCTGCTGCTCTCTTCAGGGTGTTCATTTTGGGCACGCTACCGGTGTATATATATTGTGTGTGTGTGTGTAAGCGTGAGTTCTGCATGTGTTTCACGTGGCCTGTATCTTTTTACAATTTTGATTTTTTTGGGGGGTGCGTTCAGGGAGGGTGTGTTAAGGAATGGTGTGTTGACAAGAATTTCCATTTGTGCCTGCAATTGTTTATGATCTCAATTTTTGAATTCAGAGTTGCTAGATGAGGTTTGCTACAACTACAAACTACAATACAACCCAGATAATAACATGAACAGTAATAAGAAAAACAGGAAAAGGAAGATCATATGGTATAATCCCCCCCATATGATGGAAGAATAAAGACTAATGTAGGAAAAGAATTCTTTAAAATTCTTATAACATCATTTCCAAAAGAACATGTACTATCTAAAATATTCAATAAAAACACCATCAAGCTATCATATTCATGTATGCCCAACCTCAAAAACATAATTGACTCATCTAACAAAACTAAAGGCAACACAGCCAAAAAGGGTAACAAAGGACATCTTGTAACTGCACTAAAAAAGATCAATGCCCCCTGAATAATAAATGCCTTTACAATAATATTGTATACCAAGCCACAGTAACACTGATAGTGACAAAGAAACATACATAGGGATTACTGCAAACCATTTCAAAACTAGATATGCAAACCATAAAAAGTCCTTCAAAAATGAAAAATATAAAAACCAAACAGAACTAAGCATACACATTTGGAAACTTAAAGATAAAAAAATAGACTACAATATATCATGGAAAATTATAAAAAGAGCAGCACCATACAACAATATCTCTAAAAAATGCAACCTATGTTCTACAGAAAAGTGGCTGATATTATGCAAACCTCATCTAGCAACTCTGAATTCCAAAAGTTGAGATCATAAACAATTGCAGGCACAAATGGAAATTCTTGTCAACACACCATTCCTTAACACACCCTCCCTGAACGCACCCCCCCCCCAAAAAATCAAAATTGTAAAAAGATACAGGCCACGTGAAACACATGCAGAACTCACGCTTACACACACACAATATATATATATCACCGGTAGCGTGCCCCAAATGAACACCCTGAAGAGAGCAGAGAGCTTGAAACAAGTTTGTTGGTGTTTTTTTAATCTCCTTTTTAATCATATTTTTAAACTTTATATATATATATATATATATATATATATATATAAGAGAGAGAGAGAGAGGGGAGG
>JADBJO010010140.1:111436-119845 GCA_016801955.1 Conus betulinus
AGGGTAAGAAAAAGAAAAAAGAAGAAAAAGAAAAAATAATTTTTACAATAATAATAGTATTCCCCCAGAGAGGGGGAATCCTAATTATACTACTAGTAGCGCTTCTAATGATGATGATGATGATGATGATGATAATGATAATAATAATAATAATAATAATAATAATAATAACTAGAGGGCTTATGTTTGCCTTAGAGAAAACATGGGAGGATTCCCCCTTCACACACACACACACACACACACACGCGCGCGCGCGCGCGCGCACTTATGGTTTACACTTCTGGTTCGTTTTTATAACGTATATGTTGCAAATATAATGTTATGTAAGTGTTCTGAATATCATTGTCTGTCCAACCGTTTCGGAGTTATTCAAGTTTAAGATTTGGCCGTTTTGACCGTTTTTGGGCCATATCTCGGCCAAAAAAAACGGCCAATTCATTTAAAAAAAAATGCCATTTGCACATGCCCACAATGCCCTGCAACTTTCCCGAAAATTTTAACACGATTGGATGAAAAAAAGGGTAAGAGAAAGAAAAACAAAAAAGAAAATTTTTACTATAACAATGGTATTCCCCCAGAGAGGCCTTATGTTTGCCTTAGAGCAAACATGGGAATTTCCCCTTCAAATCACTTTATGAAACTTGCCTATCTATGTTCACCGTTGAAAATTACATCTATCCACCATTACTGGTAAACGTTGATGCATATTTACCAAATAACGGTTTTTTAACTGTCAAATGTGAAATTTACTGCATGAAACTAATGTTTTCATGTTCAGCGCTCAAAGTTACATCTAGCCACCAATTTTGGTCACAATTGATTCTTATTTGCAAAATAACGGTTTTTAACGGTTTTTTTAGATGTCGGATATCAAAATTGCCCTCGTAAACTTAAATATTCATGTTCAGCGTTCAAAGTAACATCTAATCAGCAGTTTTGTTAAGATTGATGCATATTTGAAAAATAACGTTTTTTAACGTTTTTTTTTTTTTTTTTTTTTACTGTCGAAGTGTTTTGTAACATAGATACTCTTAATCAGCATATCAAATTACATGCATCCACCAATTTTTGGTTAAGATAGCTTCAAAAATGAAAATTAACGGTTTTTTTAACGGTTTTAACTGTCGAAGTGTTTTGCAACATAGATTTTTAAAAAATTAGCATATCAAACTGCATAAGCAACCAAAATTTGGTTTTTGTTACTTGTTTTGTTAGTCTTTGATTGCCTATCAGAGTGTACCTAAATTTGCATAAATTATAATAACTGCCTAACCCTTTAAGATATGAATACCAAACTCCTTTCTACACTGGGCCATAGCTACAGAAACATTTTTTCCGTAGATTAGTTTTGTGACGTCATTTCCATTTTTGCTATTCCGTGAAACAACTGAAACTGACCAGTGGCACTGTCAGGCACTTCCGGTTTGCACTTCCGGTTTGCACTTCCGGTTCGTTATTATAACGTACATGTTGCAAATATAGTGTTATGTAAGTGTTCTGAATATCATTACGATCTGTCCAACCGTTTCGGAGTTATTCAAGTTTCAAATTTGGCCGTTTTGGCCGTTTTTTGGCCATATCGCGGCCAAAAATCGGTCAATTCATTTAAAAATTGCCATTTGTACATGCCCACAATGCCCTGCAACTTCCTGAAAATTTCAACACGATTGGATGAAAAAAAGGGTAAGAAAAAGAAAAAGAAAAAATAATATTTACAATAACAATAGTATTCCCCCAGAGAGAGGGGAATCCTAATAAAATGTGTTTATGGCATGAATCTTCGAAAAGAAACCGGAACCAACAACATGTGCATTCTAAAACGTTCACCGGAATAGGACCGTTTGCAACGTCATTAAAAGCATATCCGTGTACCTGCGCGAGCATCTAATCCAACCCCTCCATTCATCCCTTCACACACTGCAAGACCACCACCGTCGTCAGATTTAAACAGTGTAAACGCACACACACACACACCCCACACCACACCACGCCACGCCACGCCAAGCTACACACACACACACACACACCACCACCACCACCACCACACCACGCCACGCCACGCCACGCCATACATACAAATATAACACACAAACATCACACACACACACACACACACACACATTAGATGGACTAGGACAAGGAGTACAGGGCATGTACACAGATCGCAAGAAAGTGGCGATGAAGCAGCAAGAAGCAACACCATCTCTGAGATCAGTGCAGATACGAAGGATCAGAGGGACGATCGAAACCACGGTAAGAACGCCGCAGCGAAGAACGATAGATCAGCTGAGTCGGCATCTACCAGTACCAGCATGTGTGCTTCGGTCAGTCCCCATCCATTGAGCAACGAGGTCCTGCTACGGAAAATATATGAAATGACCCAGACAATTTCTTCCCTGTGCTCCCGCATCTCTTCCCTTGAAACGGCCGTACGAGACACCCAAGCAGCAAACAAAGTACAAGCAGAACATCGAAAAGAGGTCAGTCACAATTCTACACAGACAGAAATAAATGAAAATTCAAGGACATACGCAGATGCAGCCAAACATACTCCTCAAAAACAAGCAAAGCACAAAATCACTCAAAATGAACTGAAAAACATGAAACCAAAATCTGAGAAGGTACAAAAAGAAAGGAAGAGAACAAATGATGTTAAAAGAAATGACGTAAACAAAAGAAATGACGTTGTGACTTCTGACACTAAAAGAGGGGGGGGGAAAAAGAAAAGAAGTTCAAGATCTCCCTACAGCTGTAATCGTTCATGACTCTGTCATGACTGGTGTCCAGGGCGGACGGCTAGGGTTATCTTACGGGGTGAATGCGATTACAATGAAAGCACATACCACTGAAGATGTAGAGAAGGCAGTCAAATCTGCATGTGCTAACGAATCTCCCGACGCAATACTGATTCATTGTGGGATCAATGATGTAAAAAAAAGAAGGATGCACCCACCGCTGCAAACGCTCTCATCACTTGTGCAAGAAAGATTTCAGAACAACACCCGGGGTGTAAAATTATCATAAGCAAGATTGCTCCAACAAGGGATCCAACGTTAGAAAAATAAAAAGAAATCTTTTCAACGCTATACTGTCCAATGACTTTACGAACATGATAGAATAACCACCGTATATCATGAGAACCTGAAAACCAGCCTGAACTTCATGAAGGACAAGATTCATCCCAATCGAAGAGGAACCAGCGTCCTAGCCGGAAACATAGGGAGAGCCTTGCGGAATCTCTTCTGGGTGACTCCACGTCGAACCAGACACGACGACACAATAGCCTGCCACCTAGAAGACAGCAATATTCCCGACCCCCCTACTACCACACGGGCTTCCACGACTACCAAGCTTCATGGCGGAACCCTTACGATATGTTGTACGACTACTAATTACATCCTTAAAGAGGAGCTGTAGACAGTGTTCACGTCTTGATTTTGGAGTTGCAGACAGTGTTCCTGAGTATATTATAAAAACCCTGTCATTTCTTCGTCTGAAAGACGGTTGTAGTGTCCAACTACCTATCCTCTTTTACTTGAAGACGTATACAGAACAAATAGTTATTCTCGTTGTATTTTGCCTACTGTTTTTATACGCACACACAGTTTTCTCTTTTTTTTTTTTTTTTTTTCTTTTCTTTTGATTTTCTTTTTTGACGTTGTTATTCATGTGATTTCTCTTTACATTCTTGCGTTAAATTTTTTAGTACATTAAGTATTTACTTGACGTCCTTTGTAGAAGTCATATGATTCTTAAATAATGACTTCATATAGTCAATCGATAGTACACAACTTGTCGTTTTTTCAGTGGAATGTAGATCTATAACTACAAACCAAGCATACTTACGTCATCATCTTTCTTCAAACCCATACGAAGTTTTGATATTACAATCGTTAAATGTGTATCCCTTCCAAACTGCCCAGTTTGCCTAACTATTATTTCCCCCCAGTATACGACAAGGGAAGTTCCAACGGTCACGTAAATACTGCAATATATATACGTGAAGGGCTTCAGTATAACATAAGTGCATCACCAATCCCAAAGTCTGTCAGTGATGTACATGCATGCGTAGCCAATATAAAACTTGGTAATTCTCTTACAATGAATGTTATGTCAGTATATTTCCTAAAGGCCCGAATGATCAGAATTCTGACTGGTTACGCGCTATTCAAGATCAACATTGCAATAAGTGGTTAATAGCGGGCGACTTTAATGCTCACTCGCCCTTCTGGGAAATGATTGTAACACGGTTACCAGTAATCGTCTTGTTTGAAAACATCGTAGATAGTTCACTCCACCTTTTAAACGATGGCAGTATCACCCGGATCCCAGATATATCCAAACATAGAGCTACAGCTATAGACCTTTCCTTTATCTCACCAGTACTTGCTCCATCTTGTACATGGGAAACATTCAAAGATACTTTAGGTAGCGATCATTTGCCTATAATTGTAACCATTGTTAAGAAAATATTCAGGGTAATAATGATGTACATAATAATGATGTACATGATTCTCCAGTGAGATACGACTATAAGTGTGCAGACTGGAATAAATTCAATCTATTCTAGCTTGTCAAAACTTCGATAAATGTATGCAAGAGCATACTGACATGCAATATTCAGAATCAAGGATGCAGTTATATTGGCAGCTAATTCATCAATTCCAAGACTACAAACCACAAAACAGTCTAAACATGTAGGGAATATCTGGTGGACTAATGAATGTGAACAAGCAGTTAATCTAAAAAAAGACAAATACAAGGTGTACATTAAGGCGAAAACGGAAAAAAATCTAGATGAAAATTTACGCAAACAGTTAATAGAAGAAAGTCATATGGAAATGAAGAAAGCAAAGACACACAGTAATAATGTAATAGCCAAAGCAAAACGGCTATATTGGAATTCTTTTTGCACAAAGGAAGTTACAGATAATAAGGACTTAAATAAGGTTTGGAACAAAGTGAAATGCATGAAAAATGGAATTAGACTTCCAAGATATCCAATAGAATGTAATGAGAATAAGTTTCCTTCTGATGGAGGAAAAGGCGGAAACTTTCGTGGATATGTTTTCTAAGAATAGTAAATCAGAAGGTCTGTCCTCAAACTGTAAAATATATAGAGAAAAAGAACAATTGCAGCCTCTCTATTCAGACCCTCTTCCTGATAATGATCTCTCTATTAATGCACCGATAACAATCAGAGAGTTGAAAAGTGCAATATATGGTAACAGCAACAAAAAATGCGCTGCTGGTATTGATATTGTGAGCAATGAAATGTTAAAACATCTCCCTGATAACTGCATTGTTTTCCTGCATCATATAGTTCAGAATTGCTGGGAAAATGGCGTTGTTCCCTCAATATGGAAAGATTCAATAGTCGTTCCAATTTTAAAACCTGGTAAACCTATGAATGACAAAAACAGCTACCGCCCTATAGCTCTCACTTCCCATTGTGGTAAACTTGTAGAAAAAATTGTTTTAAATAGGCTCATGCACTTTTGTGATAAGAACAATGTAATACCAATTAATCAAGCTGGATTTATGAAAGGAAGATCTACAGTTGAGCACTTGGTTAAATTATCTACTCAAATAAAGCGTCAGTTTGCTCGTAGGAAAAGTATACTCGCTACCTTCTTTGATGTTAAAAAAGCCTATGACCAAGTCTGGCACAGGCGCTTGTTATACAAACTGAAACTGATTGGAATATCTGGAAACATGTACAATTATATTAAATCATTTTTATATAATAGAAGTATGTTAGCCAGAGTAGGAAGAAGACACTCAACACTCAGAAAACTAGACATGGGAATTCCGCAAGGCTCAGTATTAGCACCTATTCTTTTTAACATCCTTATTCACGATCTCCCAAAAGCAGTCTCCAAAAATGTCGTTCTAGTGCAATACGCAGATGATATCTGTATGTGGATGAAAGTAACTCTGAAAAAGTCAACCCCACAAAGAGCACAGAATTATGCTAGAAGACTATATCAAAGAGATTTAGATAGCTTAGGGAACTATATGAAAGAAAATGGTCTGTCCTTGTCCACTGAAAAAACAAATATGATGTTGTTTAATGCAGGAAGCAATCCAGAAAATTTACCAGTCTTCAAACTTCTAGGGGAACCTTTAGAATATAAACAAAGTATTAATTTTTAGGACTTTTCCTTACTCCAAAATATCTTGGAATATTCATTTTGAATATATATTAACAAAGGCTAGGAAAAGTTTGAACTTACTAAAGATCATAAGCAGACTACCCTGGGGAATGGATTCAAAAACTCTACTTCATCTTTCTATCGCTCTTGTTAGATCAAAACTTACGTATGGTCAAGAAGTGTACTTTAGCGCTCCAAAATTTCTTCTAAAAAAATTACAAAGTTTGGATTGCAAAGCCATTAAATTTGCTCTTGGTATCCCTATTCATGCCTCAAACGCAAAGACATATAGAGAAGCTGGAATCTTGCCCCTTGATGATTATCGTGAACTAGCTGCATCAAAATTTGTCATAAAATCGAGTGCTGGTGATAATTACATTCAAGAAGATTTAAAAATTAGATCCGACACTGACTTTCCAAAAAGAGCAATTACGATTAAATCGCAAGAAACAATAGCTACATACACTTCTGATTTGATTAAATGTTCAAAAATAGATATTAAAGAAGTGGCTAAAAAACCATCTTCTTCATTTATTCCATCATGGGAGATACCAAACCTATTCTTGATACTGGTTATTCTGATATAAAAAAAGAGTAAAATATTAATCATCACAAATTTAGCAAAATCACATGTATACGAAAGATATATCAAAATCATTTTCAGGTGTTTACTGATGGTTCAGTTTTAGATGATGGAAATGTTGGTGCAGCATTTTGTTATTCCTTCCCTTAAAACTCAAAGATCGTTCTTTCTGGGTAGCAATTTATCTATATTTACAGCCGAATTAGTAGCTATAATGATGGCAATGGAATTTCTAACAGATCTTCCCATTAACATCGCTCAGGTAGTTTTCTTTGTAGATTCAAAATCAGTCCTACTTGCCCTTGACTCCTCCAATATTTCGACCCGACCCGACCTTGTGTTTGAAATTAAATATCTTTTATACTGTCTGGCATCTAAAGACATTTTTATAGAATTTTGCTGGATTCCTTCGCATACTGGTATACTTGGAAATGAACTGGCTGATAGGGCTGCGAAAAAAGGTGCTAAAAAAGCAGGGTCATTTTCTGAGTTAAAAATAAAACCGTCAGTAGTGGAATGCTATCGTACCCTTGAATCGACTGCACGGAAGAGAGCTCAAACAAATGTTGATACGCCTACCGAGATTTCATCCAACCAATGGGAAGCTTTTCCATTAGACCTTGTATTAAGAAAAACGACTGATCTTCCAGTTTATTATTCCAGACAAATATCTTCCCTTATAATTCGATTAAAGCTAAATGCTTTAAAAACAAAGTTTAGTAAGAATACTAACTGTATTTGTGGTAAAGAGATAACACTGAACCATATTCTGTTCAATTGTCACAAGTTGACTACATTCTTACCAACATCTTTGCGATCCAATACTTTTTCTGAAAAAAACTTGCAAGATCTACTTTCGAATCATTCTTTGATGATCGAAATTGCTGAATACTTAATACATAGTCCGATTGGGGTTTTTATTTAGATAGTTTTGAGCTATTTCATTGTGTCTAAGATAGTGAATGGATTTTTGTTTTCTTGCTATATGTTAATTTTTTCCCACTAACTGTTGTATTTAAGATGATTGATCTGTTAAATGTTCAGTTTAGACACATATACAGATACATACACGCGCACACACTCACATACAAAGGCCTACATTCATGCTTACACAACACATAGGCTTATTCATCTAATCATCAGTCAGTCAGGGCACTCTCTTCTTTCATTCACGTCTAATATCACTCAAAGTGATGAATGACGACCCACATTAACCGGGGAATTCTAAATGAAGCCTTCGAGTCTCGAATCTGTTCTGTTCTCAAGATGCCGTACTTCAGTAACGAAACCGACAGACCCACAGACTGCGAGTACTGCTCTTCCAGGCTGCGCTATCTATCTGCATTCCATACAGCATTAAAGACACTGTTCGTGAGAGAAAAAAAAAAGAAAGAAAAAAAAAATATATATATATATATATCACTGTTTCCTGCCGGAGGGTGGCTGCAGTTTCCTTCAAGACACGTGTGGTCAAAGATTCAAGTTCTGTAATCCGAATGGGCCGTGGGACAGATTGAGCTGTTTTGCCATGTATTAAGGTAGGCCTACTGCTTAATGGAAGGCTGTGTCCACCTGTATCTCCTTCCGCCACCTTAAACTTTGCTGAACTAAACCAGGATCCCATTCATTGCTGAAGGCACAGAGGTTTTGGGGACGGTAGCCTCGCACTCG
>JADBJO010010141.1:0-5000 GCA_016801955.1 Conus betulinus
ACAGGGACAGACAGGACAGAAGGCAGGCAGACAGACAGCGACAGATTGGAGAGATAAAACAGAGGCGGAGAGAAGAAAAACAAAGACGAACAGAGGTCAGGTGGAGATAACGGGGAGAGGAAAGGGGGGGGGGGGGTATGGAGAGTGGGGAGTGAGGGACGATGAGAAAAGAGGTCATGGTTTAAAAGATGATGAGAGAGAGAGAGAGAGAGAGGAGAGATGAGAGAGAGAGAGAGAGAGGAGAGTGTGAGTTGAGAGGAGAGACAGAGAGAGAGAGGACGAGAGAGGGGAGGGAGAGAGAGGGAGAGAGAAGAAGGGAGAGAGAAGAGAGCGGGGGAGAGAGAGAGAGGGGAGAGAGAGAGGGAGAGGAGAGAGAGAGAGCGAGAGAGCGAGAGGGAGGAGGCGGAGAGAGAGGGAGAGAGAGAGAGAGAGAGGGAGAGATGAGAGGGAGGAGAGAGAGGAGGAGAGAGAGAGAGAGAGAAACAGAGAGAAAACAGAGAGAAACAGAGGAGAGTGAACAGAGATGAGAGAATCAGAGAGAGAGAGAGAGAGAGAGTAAGAGAGAGGCAGAGGTTAGAGAGAGAGGCAGCAAGAGAGAGACAGAGGGACAGAGAGAGAGAGAGTCAGAGAGAGACAGAGAGACAGAGAGAGAGAGAGAAGAGAGTCAGACAGAGAGAGTCAGAGAGACAGAGTCAGAGAGAGAGAGGACAGAGAGCGAGACAGAGAGAGAGAGAGTCACAGAGAGAGAGAGAGAGTCAGTCAAAGGGAGAGAGAGAGAGACAGAGACAGAGAAACAGAATCAGAATGTGAGAATATGAGTATATGAGTGCGCACACGCGCACGCACGCCCTACCGCGTAATGTGAAAGGGTAAGGATGGGCGAATAAAACAGATCAACTCCTGGTTTGTGTGGGATTTAGGTTTAAAAAAAAAAAGAAAAGTGTGTGTGTGTGGGGGGGGGGGGGGGGGGGGGGGGGGGGGGGGGGGGGGAGGAGGAAGGAGGTAGGGGTAGTCGGTCGGAGACCATGTGGTGGACTACAGAACAGCAAGAAGGAAGAAGATGATGATTGAAGGGGTGGGGGGGGGTGGGGGGGGGGGAGGGAGGGAGGGCGGAGGGGCGGAAAAACTGTGTGTGTGTGTGTGTGTGTGCGCGCGCGCGTGTGTGTGTTTTTGTGTGTGTGTGTGTGTGTGTGTGTGGTGTGTGTGTGTGGTGTGTGTGTGTGTGCGTGCGTACGTGTGTTCGTGTTCGTGTTCGTGTGTGTGTGTGTGTGGTGTGTGTGTGTGTGTGTGTGTGTGTGTTCGTGTGTGCGCGTGTGTTCATGCGCGGCGTACGCGTCGGTGTTTCAGTGTGTGTGTGTTTGTGGTGTGTGTGTGAGAGAGAGAGAGCGCGCTGCGCGCGCGAGCGTGCGTGCATATGCGTAGGTGCGTGCGTGCGTGTGTACGTACGTGCGTACGCCAGGTAGCGGGCGGAAAGAGAGAGTGGAGAGATGGGAAAAGAAAAAAAGGGGGGAGATGACATCAAGTTGAAGGTGGGTGGGGGTGGGGTGGGGTGGGGAAGGAGGGGGAAGGAGGATAAAGCGTGCGGAGGGAGGTAGGAAGGAGATGGGGGGGGGGGGGGGATGTAGAGGGGAAAACGGGAGGAGGCTGTGAAAGAGGGAGGGGGGGGGGGGGGAGGGGGCATGAGGAGAGGGGGTGGGCGAGTGGCTGGGGGAGGGGACGGCGGGGGGGAGGGGGGAGGGGGAGGGGGAGGGGGGAAGATGGATGGGTGGGGATGGGGGCGGGGCGCTATCGAGCAGTCGCCACATGCGACAACGATCTGACTGATCGACTATCAAACCTCACTGTCACGAAGGAGGGGAATGAAGAGGGGAGGGGAGGTGGAGGGGGGGGGGGGGGGGGGGTGGTGGGGGAAGAGCTGGGGGGCGGGCGGGGGGGGGTGGAAGAAGAGGGAGAAGAGACTGGTGTGGGGGATGGGAGGGGAAGGGAGGGGGAGGGGGGGGGATGTGGGGGTTGCGGCGGGGATGGAAATGGGGAGTGGGGGGGGTTCCATCGGAAAACGTTGCAGTCATGGTTAGGATCTTGGGAACGATCTGCAGATCACCCTGTCATTATTCTCGGCGTCGTACTGTCTCTCTCATCCTCCACTCCCCCACCCCAACTCACAACACAATCACCCCCCCCCCCCTCCTCCCCTAAAAAATCGCTTTGTAAATTATTTCAAAAATGCTCTCTCTCTCTCTCTCTCTCTCTGGTCTGTCTGTCTCTCTCTCTCTCTCTCTCAAAATCTAATTTCATTATATTCTCTCTCTCTCTCTCTCTCTCCTCTCTCTCTCTCTCTCTCTCCTCTCTCTCTCTCTCAAATCCAACTTCGTATACTCTCTCTCTCAAAAATAATCTTTAAACATTACGACCGTTTCAAATCTTGTGCATTTCGAGATTTCGATAAGCATCGTGGTGTGGTGTGTGTGTGTGTGTGTGTGTGTGTGTGTGTGTGTGTGAAGAGAGACGAGAGAGAGAGAGAGAGAGAGAGAGAGAGACTGTCTGTGTGTGGTGTGGTGGTGTGGGTTGTGTGTGTGTGTGTGTGTGCGTGCGTGCGTGCGTTCGAGTGCGCGCGCGCGCGCGTGTGTGTGTGTGTGTGTGTGTGTGGTGTGTGTGTGCGAGTCTGTGCCTGTAACTCTGTGTGTAACTCCGTCTGTGCGTGCGTGTGTGGTGCGTGCGTGCGTGTATGCGAGCGGGTGCGTGGTTGCTTCTGTGCAGAATTCAACTGTTGAAAAAAAAAAAAAAAACAGCAACTAAACCTAACACAAAACCGACCCTTTGACACGTACGAAGGGGGGGTCTATGAGGGGAAACTTTGAACACTGAACGATTAGTGAGCAACGTCATTCTTCTTCACCACTCTTCGCCCACAGATGGATAACACGCCAGTTCTCCGCACCAATCAGCAGCAGGAGGAGGGTTACACAGCTCGACGAATCACTCGTGAACACCTGCTTCATCTTTTAATACATACGTTGTGTAGACGATAAAAAGGACAATTTTGTTTTCTGATTAAACTATTCCACACCATGCACCCTAGCTACCATTAATTTTGATTCCTTATGAACATAAAAGAAAGAAAAAAAATAAAACGGGGGGGGGGGGGGGGGGGAATGCCGAAATCTTCTGATTGGTAGAAAACAGCTTGTACCATTCTTTTTGCCTCGGTGGCTGATGAATTAAAGGGGATGGGAAAGGGAGAAGGCTGAGACTGATGATGGCTCAACTGGTCAGCAAATGCGGGGGGAGGAGGGGGGGGGGGGGGGGGGTCAGGATTGGAGAGGGTGGGGTGGGGAGTGAGAGTGGAGACCATTCGGACCTCGAATTAACTCAAGACGCTTCTGTTCATGATGTCACGGGAAAGAGAAACAAACGAACCCCTCCCCCAAAAAGAAAAAAAAAAAAAAAAAATGGGCGGCTTGTAATGAATAGAGATTTCTGGTCTGGTTTTGAAGACAAATGTGTTGACTTGCTTGTATGCAGTTTATGTGGATGTAAAAGAAAGAAAGAAAGAAAGCTGAATCAGAGATCGTTTATTCTTTACCGTTGTTTTGGACTTTGCAACTTGCGTTGCCACGTGCACAACACTCTGAGGGTCTGAGGTCTTTCAAACCTCATAGCTCGCCCCTCGGAGATCGAGGCAGGCTTCCGTTCACTTGAATTGCTCGGTCATGTTGGTGGGGGCGGTACTATGCGTCCTGAAGGGAAGAAGGTTGATAAGATTTTGAAGATATCCTCTCCTACTACCAGGAAACAGGTCAGGTCTTTGTTGGGGTTACTCAGTTTTTTACAGGAGATAATATGTTCCTGGGTTTGCTACTTTGAGTGCTCACTGTCGGATTTGATCAAAGATGCTGGTCGTGCTGGAAGGTCTATTTCATTGTCTCCTGAGTGTGCTGAAGCTTTGAGGACGATTCAGGAAATCTTGTCTTCTGCACCTGTGCTGTTGCTATCTAGGCTGGGTAACCCTTTTGTTCTCAGGACTGATGCTAGTTCTGTTGGTTTGGGTGCTGTGTTGCTTCAGGAGAGTGATGATGTTCTTCACCCAGTCGTGGTTCGCTAGTCGAAAGTTGCTGGATCGTGAGAAGGCGTCCAGTACTATTGGACGGGAATGTTTAGCCATTGCCTGGGCTGTGCAGAATTTTGTTAGGTTTCTATGGGGAATCAGGTTTGTCCTGCAGACGGATCTTCGTCCCTTGACGTACCTCCGAACGTCAAACTCAAGAATTCCAGAATCATGCGATGGACGTTGTCGTTGCAGGAGGTCTCGTTCGAAGTCCAGCCAGTTCCAGGTTCATCGAATGTTTTCACTCATCTTCTCTCACGTTCATGTGAAAATCAGTTGATCCTTAAGAAGTGACTTTCCTTGTGTGTACTGCAGTTTTCTGATGCTGTTTTGATGTATGGTTTCTGGATTCTAGCATTCTGCTCTTTGTTTAATCCTTCTCAAAAAAAAAAAAAATTCGTTTTTTTTTTTTTTTTTTTTTTTTTTTGAGGAAGGGGGAGTATTGTGACGGACCATATTCCGTCGGCTCCCAAAGTATGGGGACACGTTTGACCGGAACAGGTAAACCTGAAAAACCGCTTGAACTGTTTACCTGACAGCTACTCACCTGCGTTTTGTGTAAGTCGGGGGTGAGCGAGGATTTCCCTTGAGTCTCCGAAGAGCTACCGGCGAAGCAATTTGTCCAGACAAGCCGAAGGGAGACTGAAGGCAGGTCCTCATTGGCAGTCAGTTCCCAGGTGTCGGTGAAGCCCCGTGTCCGACCTGGAGCTGACTGCCATCCGGGTGTGGGGTGCAGCCCGTGCCCTGCCACTGTCTCTGCCCTGTAGGGGTGTGGAGAGGCTGTCCGAGTGGTCAGTAGACATCATGTGTGCACTGCCAACCGGGGTGTGGGGTGCAGCACGAGCCCAGCCGCTGTCTCCGCCCCTTGAGGGGTGTGGAGAGGCTGTCCGCGTGG
>JADBJO010010141.1:12500-22500 GCA_016801955.1 Conus betulinus
GCAGGGAAAAAAGTGTCACACTTTGTACCGTCACAGTGGGACTTGACGTATTCAACATCACCGTCACCTCCAGTTTGAAAACAGAGTGAATTAGATTCAGCGAGCGCGCGCGCGCGCGCGCGCGCGCGCGTGTGTGTGTGTGTGTGTGTGTGTGTGTGCGCGCGCGCGCGCCCGCGCCCGCGTGTGTTTCAATACTCCATCAGCACACACAGTGAAATGTCCATACAATAGTTTTCATGTTTTGAGAGAGAGAGACAAGACAAGACAAGACAAGACAAGACAAGACAAGACAAAATTCTTTATTTACGAGGATAATAGATAAGCACTGATGTGCTTTTTTTACATCCAGTCCTCGCCCTGAATAGGGTCAACAATATAAAAAATAAGATGAGGAAGCATGCAAAAGTGACTAGAACTACAATACAATACGGGATTAAACTTAGAAAAAAAAAAATAAAAAAAAAAATAAAAAATTAAAAAATAGAGAGAGACAGACAGACAGACAGACAGCCATACAGACAGACAAAGAGAGAGACGCAGGAGCGAAGGGAGTGTGGAGTAAAGGTGCAGAGAGAGAGAGAGAGAGAGAGAGAGAGAGAGAGAGAGAGAGAAGGTGGGGAGAGAGAGAGAGAGAGAGAGAGAGAGAGAGAGAGAGAGAGAGAGAGAGAAGCCAAGGCCTTGGTTTATGTCGGGCAAACAAAACGGAAAGTAGTCCAAATTCTATCCATCACCCAATCAGCCGCCACCACAACAGCGTAACATGAATGAAGTAAGACTCCATATATCGGGTGACTGATCCTGTTTGTTGAAACGCATTCTATTCTCTTCCCTTGTTGAAACGCATTCTATTCTCTTCCCTTCTGTTCTATACAGCTCTTTGCTAGACTTACTGTCACGATCCTACAATCAGAAACAAGAGGTGTGTGGCCACCAATTTACTACCGCTCCTGAGCGTCTAGGGGAAGGTGAGGATATCATTAAATAGGGCAGTGCAGGTGGGCAGTTGACCTGTTCAACATCAACATCACCTTTGGTTTGTTCGGAGTCGGGGTGAGACGGGTTCAGTGTGTGTGCGTGGTTCATGCCTGAGCTAACGCTACGTACAGCCATGTATGAAAACCACAGTCGTCCTGTTTTGAGAGAGAGAGAGAGAGAGAGAGAGAGAGAGGCTCTCATTTGTTCACTGCTGTCTCCTCCCCCTGGCTGTCCTGTTTTTTGTGTGTGTTGTAGTGTATTGTAGTGTATTAGCGTTCTCCTGATAAGCTGCTGCTGCACTCTATTGTCTTGTCGTTTGTCTTCCGTCCTGATTATTTACCATACCAGCTGTCCTGTTCTGTTCCTCACTAACATGCTCTGTTCTGATCTGTCTGCCTTTTTTTTTTTTAGTGCACTGTTCTTACTGTTCGTCTGGTCTGTTTCGCTCTGTATCTGGTCTGTTCTAGTCTGTTTAGTTTTACCACTCCTGCTCCCTGTCTCCTCCTCGTTTGCTTGTTTAACTCGAGGTCTGTTTGGTTTGTTCTGTCCCGCTGTGGTATGCTCTGCTTTGCCGTTCTCGGGCTTTATCTCTCTCCATCATGTCCTGTGTGTTTGGTTGGTTGGTTTGTTTGTATGTTTTTGTTTGTAGGCATGTTTGTTTACTTTGTGTGTTTGTGCGTTCGCTTGTTCGTTTGTTCGCATGTTTTATTTTCTCTGCTTTTGCTCTGGTTCTGTTTTGCTTTTCCGTAACATCCTGATTGGCTGTCTCATATTCTGCTGCAAAAAAAAAAACCAAAAAGAGATTCTGGTCCAGTGGTTGGTTTGTTTGCTTTGTGTGTGTGTGTGTGTGTGTGTGTGTGTGTGTGTGTGTGTGTGTGTGTGTGTGTATTTGCACGCTTGTGTGTTTGCTTGCATGTTTTCTTTTCTGCTTTTGCTCTGGCTCTGATTTGCTTTCTGTAACATCCTGATGGGCTGTTTTCGTATTCTGCACACAGGTTGTGGTCCAGGTTTTCCACAGTCTGTCACCATTGTCAAGATCTGTGTTCTGACCCTCTGCTCTTCCCTTGCTTTGTTCTGTCACGACTTTGTTGTACTATTAGCCCTTATTGTATTGGGTCTGTTCTGTCCAGTTCTTTGTTTTGTTTTGTCAAACCTGCTCTGAGCTCTTCTCTCAAGACCTGTTTTTATCTTACCCGGCTCTGCTTTGGTCCACACAGCGATTGTCTACCCATTCTAACAGTGATCCTCTCTCACGGCGATCTATTTCTAACTCTGTTCTGTTATAGTCTATTTTTGTCTTCCGTCGTTCTCTGCTGTCTTCTTCTCGTCATGTTGTTTTACTTCTGGTCTGTCCTCTTGTATTCCTGTTTACCTAACATTGTTACACTCCCTTGGTCCACTGTATCTAATACTATTCCACTGTATTCTTTTACGTTTTACTTTATCTAACACTTTTTTTTTTTGCGATGTTTTACAACGTGTTGTTTATCTACGTTGTTCTTTTCTGCTCTGCGATGTTTTGCTTTATCTAACACTTTTCCTGGTCTGATCTACCACGTTCTGCAGAATCTAATATTGTTCTGCTTCTTTCCATAACGTTCTGATGCCTATAACAGTTTGCCTTTGTTCTCACGTGAACTTACTTATACAGCAATGTTCTGTTCGTTTCTAGCAGGGTCTCATTTATGGTATAGTGTCCTTTTTCTGTTGTATTATATATCTTTTCTCTCATTTTCCGTTCATTTTGCGCTAATCTGTCTTTCTCTCGTGCTCTGCTTCATTTCACACTGATCTGCTTGCTCTGTCTAAATCTGTTTGCGATCTGTTATCGCATGTGGTGTACTTTCCAGCACAGTTCTCTTCTGTTCTCTCAAACATTACTCTGACATGTCTGATGCTGTTCTCATTTTTATTCTCTTTATATTCCACAGAAGACTGCCTTGTTCTCTTGTGTTCTGTTTTCAGAGAGAGAGAGAGAGAGAGAGAGAGAGAGAGAGAGAGAGAGAGAGAGAGTTCAGATTATTTATGTAAATGTATTTCAAATTTTATCCTGTCCAACTTTTAAAAACCATCCGATATATACAAACGCATATAAACAAACAAACAAACAAACAACTGAATAATTCAACAAACAAACAAACAAAAGCCAAACAAATGACCTTCAAATGAAAACAAAAAGCAAACCGAACAAACACGTCCTCTTGGAACAGCACATCTATCAACGTCTTGAGACAGTTCCAGACTAATGTGATGACAAAGAGAACCGGTTTCTCACTCCCCTCCCCCGCTACGCTCATCTCCCCCCCCCCCCCCCCCTTCTCCATTCTTCTCCATCCCTCCACCATCCCCCCACCCTAACCGCCGCTCTCCATCCTTTGATATTATTTGCTCATCCGGTCTGCATTAAAAAGAAAAAGGCCATTATCTATCACCCAGCGGTAAGACGTAGTTAATTAGTAAATGGATCAGCTCTACAGGAATATTGGTTCTACTGGATGTTTCGTATGGTGTTCGGATTTCTGAGTATTAGGATAATAAGATCATGGTCAGCTTGTAGGCTTTTTGTAAAGGTTTGATTTATATATAATTTATAACGCTGATTCGTTGCTTTATTTCTCTTTCCGTTGTTGTTGTTAATGATGTTTGCAAAATGTCTCCAATCTTTTTTTTTTTTAAATTATTGTTTGTTTAGATTATGATTTTGATTATTACATAAACCCTTCATTTACTTTGAGTTGAATCAAGAGGTAATTGAAAAAAAAAGCCCCAAAATAGAATTCATCATTTTTTGTACAATTACACAGTACAAATCACGGTTATCAAGAGCAGTGTTGTGCTATGCAAAAGTAGCAATACTGAATCAAAGTGTCGCACATGAATATTGTTTCGCTAACGTGACAGCCGCTTATAAAACAGGCTCGGAAGAAAGGAATTCAATACACAAAAACAACTCTGTTTCTCTGTCTTTTTTTTTTACTTGTCCCAACCTCTGTGGCACCTCAGAGGCAGTGCACTCACGCTGTTCATTCTGATACCCTTTCCACAGCCACAGCCTGGTCGGCCCCGCCGCAGCGCCGGCACCGGCATTCCACAAGGAGCAGTCAATGTCAAGTCGTCAAGAGGCAACCCACCGGAGGAGACACTGCACTGCTGTCGAGTCGGTGGTGTTCAGTGGCGCCTGTTCTGATCTAACATACGCAGACACCACCTACTAAGCCCCCTACTGACGACAATAATTGCTTAGTCGCGGAGCCAGTGTGAGTGAGCTCTCCCTCCGGAGAGCGCCACCACGTCTGTCCAACGACACCCCCACGGACTCACCGATACCGGTGACCCCGACGGACCAAACCAAGACCACAGACCTGGAGATGACATCGAAATTGAGGTCACCATAAGAGCAGGGCATGACGGGCCACATAATTTGAGACTTTTTTTTTTAATGCTGATCGATGAGAATGAGAATGATTAAGATGATGCTACGGATTTTCATTCCGGTCTGAGACTACATGACTACGCTTCCTTTCATATACATCCCGGCGTCAACTAACCCCAACAGATACAGGCACCTACAGTGTTCGTCAAGAAATTTGAGCAACACTCTTTGAAATGCATCCATTTAGTGGATGAAACTCGACTGTGTGGTCCCAGTCTTCCCAACTGAGTCCACAGCAAACTCAGCTCTGGGTCGGAGCCGATCGGGGCAGAAACATCTCACATGACTCTGATGGGGTTCGAACCCACGACCTCCCAGCCGAGACTCCGCGACCCTAACCACTTCGCCACGGCGGCTGGTCTGTTTTTCTGTCTTTGTCCATGTCTCTGTCTCTGTCTGTCTGTCTGTCTGTCTGTCTGCCTCCCCTCTCTCTCTCTCTCTCTCTCTCTCTCTCTCTCTCTCTCTCTCTCTCTCTCTCTCTCTGTGCGTGTGTGCGTGGGGGAGTGCGTACGTGAGTGTGAGCGTGCATGCGTGCGCGCAGGAAGTCTGAGCCTGTGCGGTATTGATCGCTCCACATTCCCACTCCACTCCTCACCCCCACCCACTGCTCACTTTCCTGTCCTCAAGGGAAGACACCATTTGACAGCATTGTTCTTGTTTTGAAGATTGAGAATGTGTGTGTGTGTGTGTGTGTGTGTGTGTGTGTGTGTGTGTGTGCGTGCGTGCGTGCGTGCGTGCGCGCGCGCGCGCGCGCGTGTGTGTGTGTGTGTGTGTGTGTGTGTGTGTGTGTGTGTGTGTGTGTGTGTGTGTGCGTGCGTGCGTGCGTGTGTGTGTTGCGTAATTTCTTTCGTATCTTCACAATCTTTCAATGCCTTCTCACTCACTTCAGAGCAGTAGCATCCTATTTTTCTGGCATCAGATTAAAAAAAAGTTGGGGAGGGGAGTTGGGGAGGGGAGGAAGGGGTGGGGCTAGCCAGGAGGCAAAAGACGATTAGGGGGCGCTAGCCAGTCACAATCAGTGACAAGATTAGGGCGATTTATCTGGGGAGCCTTCTTCGTCTTCTTCGTCTTCTTCTTTTTCTTCTTCTTCTTCTTCTTCTTCGTCTGTTTTTTCTTTTTCTTCTTCTTCTTCTTCTTCTTCTGTTTTTCTTTTCTTCTTCTTCTTTCTTCTTCTTCTTCTTTCTTCTTTTTTCTTTTCTTCTTCTTCTTCTTCTTTCTTCTTCTTCTTTTTCTTCTTCTTCTTCTTCTTCTCTTCTTCTTCTTCTTCTTTTCTTCTCTTTCTTCTTCTTCTTCTTCTTCTCTTCTTTTTTCTTCTTCTTCTTTTTGCTTTCTTCTTCTTCTTCTTCTTCTTCTTCTTCTTTCTTCTTTTTCTTCTTTTCTTCTTCTTCTTCTTCTTCTCTTCTTCTTCTTCTTCTTCTTCTTCTTTTTTTTCTTCTTCTTCTTCTTTTCTTTTCTTCTTCTTCTTCTTCAATTTTGTCTTCTTGACTTGGGGGCTTCTTTACCAATTTTGTCAAGGAGGGGCATTGCGAGGGAACGGAGAAGAGTGTGGGGGGGGGGGAGGAGAGGGGGGTCTCGGGAGAGTGGGGCACAGAGGGAATTGAAAAATGTACTGGGGAAGGGGTGCAAGAAAGAAAATAAAGAAAGAGAAACAAACAAACAATCTTTTTCTCAATCTCAGAAACATGAGGAACACTTGCGTCTGCCAAAAAGTTATCTATTTGCTCAGACATGTTAGCATATGACAGTTTCTTTGTGTACAAATCAGCAAAGAAATCTTTTTGAACTTTTAATATCTCGGTCTGATTACATCTTAATACATTGTTTTTATCTAAAACACCTTCCATTATTTTAGAATTAGCTCTTGATTTTTCAAGACTGAGAAAATATTTAGTATTTTTCTCCCCTTCTTCTACCCATTTTACTCTTGCTCTAACCTGTGCAGCACGTGCCTTATAATTTTTCCAGTATTTCAATTTTCTGTGCCAAGTGTGTGCGTTCATTCTGAGCCTGAGTACAGTCTGGCTCAGATGAAAGCAGAAAATCTACCTCTTTTAGTTTATTATATAAATCTATCAACATATTTTTTCTTACCATACTTTTGTGTTTACTATATTTCATAGAAAAATAGATAGATAGATAGATAGATAGATAGATAGATAGATAGATAGATAGATAGATAGATAGATAGATAGATAGATAGATAGATAGATAGATAGATAGATAGATAGATAGATAGATAGATATAGATAGATAGATGGATGGATAGATTGCTTGATCGATGTATAGATAGATAGATAAGAGAGAAAGAAGAGAGAGAGAGAGAGAGAGAGAGAGAGAGAGAGAGAGAGAGAGAGAGAGAGAGAGAGAGAGATGATGGATAACTAAGTATATAAAAAGCTAGCTAGATAGACAGACAGATCGATCGATCGATCGATCAATCGATCGATCAATCGATCGATCTATAGATAGATAGAGATAGATAGATAGATAGATAGATAGATAGATAGACAGACAGATGGATAGATTGCTTGATCGATCGATCGATCGATCGATAGATAGATAGATAGATAGATAGATAGATAGATAGATAGATAGATAGATAGACAGATAGATAGATAGACTGCTTGATCGATCTATAGATAGATAGAGATAGACAGAGAAAGAGAGATGAATGGATAACTAAATATATAAAAAAAGCTAGCTAGCTAGCTAGCTAGCTAGCTAGCTAGCTAGCTAGCTAGCTAGCTAGATAGATAGATAGATAGATAGAATGAAACGAAAGAAAGAAAGATGGATGGAGAGACAGGTAGAGAGATCAGGAAGGCTGCCTCAGCAGAGCAAGGAAGGCAGAAACGTGACAGGGCAGAGAGGTGACGGCTATGGCAAACAGACAGACAGAACTTCAGGACTGATTCAACACACAGAACTTCAGGACTGATTCAACACACAGAGTGAATCGGTGAACAGGAAGAGAATCGGAAGACAGACATGCAGAGAGAGAGAGAGGGAGAGAGAGAGAGAGAGAGAGAGAGAGAGAGAGAGAGAGAGAAGAGAGAGAGAGAGAGAGAGAGAGAGAGAGAGACAGACAGACAGACAGACAGACACACAGACAGACAGACAGACAGACACAGGCATAGGAATACAGAGATGAAACAGAGGCAGACAGACAGACAGAAAAAACACAGACAGACAGTCAGACAGACACAAAGACAAAGCATATATGTCTTTACACCAGAAGGGAAAATTTTAGCTTTACGCCTTTCTCACCCTTCACTTTACGAGACATGAACTGCAATTTGTCAATTCCATTGCCAGACCCTTCCTGTTCTTGTTCTTGTTTCTTCTTCTTCTTCTTCTTCTTCTTCTTCTTCTTCTTCTTCTTCTTCTTCTTCTTCTTCTCTCTCTTCCTCCTCCTCCTCCTCCTCCTCCTCCTTCTCCTTCTTCATCTTCTCCTCCTCCTCTTCCTTCTTCTCCTCCTCCTCCTCCTACTTCTTCTTCTCCTTGTTCTTTGTCTTCTTCTTCTTTTTTCCTCCTCCTCCTCCTCCTCTTCTCTTCTTCTTCTTCTTCTTCTTCTTCTTCTTCTTCTTCTTCTTCTTCTTCTTCTTCGTATTCTCTCCCTCTCTCTCCCCTCCTCGTCATCATCTGTTTTTCTTTTCCCTCTTCTTTTCCTTTTCCCCTTCGTCCTCCTCTTCCCCCTCCTCCTCCTCATTCTTCTTCTCTTCTTCTTCTTCTTCTTCTTCTTCTTCTTCTTCTTCTCTTCTTCTATTCTTTCCCGTTCATTCGCATTTTCAGTCTCCGGAGGAACGGCAGAACTGGAGAAAGACCACGCTTCATAGACTGTCTAACGAGATCAACAAAGTTGTCAATTCCCGGAGGGATCCGACGGGCAGCTATTTACACGATCACAGGTCAACAGAGGCTTGCAAAATAGGCGTGATGTACTGGGAAATGTGCACGTGCAAAATGCATCCTAATGACGTTTTCTATTCCATAACGTAATGAGGTGTGTGTGTTTTGGAATAAATAACTGTGAAATTGCGCGGACAACTTGGAAATTAAACACACCTGATTGAATCTACAGCACACCTGAATACCTTTTTGTTGATAAAGGGAAAAAAACATGGAACATAATTTGGTTCACAAAGCTTTATAAATTGGTCCAGTACACAAGCGTGACAGCTACCATTTACAAAGTGGTTCTTTAATGGATGAGATCAGATTTTTGTGTTGACTGTGGCGTTTTAATGTTTTCTGAGGTTGACGCTACAGAAAAAAAGACACCCCGGCTAATTCCCTCAGACAGACGAATACACAACGAAGATGTACCAGGAGACTTCATTTAGGGTACTTTACCACTCACAAAGAGAGGAATGAATCATGTCTGTGATATTTGTTGGCAGTCTGCAGCAACAGAGTTATGAAATCTATCGACAAATTGTGAAAGTTTGTAAAGTCTTCGCTCACGTTTGTTATTCTTCTGACATCAGCACTGGTGAGGTACGTTACTTTCATCAGCGAAAAGCATCATACGATATCAGCATTATGTCAACGACTTGCATTTCAGACTTTTGATAAGCTTGTTACGCAAAACATAAACGGTTGGGAAAAGAACCGATTCTTTGTAGATATTCATGTCGCTGAAGTCGAATTCCAGCAATGCACACACAAGCAAAATGTTACTGTTGTGTCACTGCCAAGACGACGGAGAGGATGGCAGCAGAAACAGTAGCAACAACAACAGTTAAATACGAGCTCAGCAACCGTCGCACCATCCATATGTCTGTCACTGAAGATATCAATAGTGCTAATGGTTGTAACAACAATACCTTAACAGCAACCAAAAAAGCATAAGAGCCGATCTATTTTCTTGGCAATATACTAACACCACCACCACCACCACCACTACTACTACTACTACTACTACTACTACTACTACTACTACTACTACTACTACTACTACTACTACTGATGATGATGGTGATGATGATGATGATGATACGAATAACAACAATAATGATAATTATAACTACAATAATAAGTGTTATAATAACAAGAAGAACAATGACGATATGCGAGTATTCTTAAAACACAGATCATTTTTCTTTACTCAAAACAAAAAGTCAAAATTCTGCTAATTTTCTTTTGTCTTTCTTTCTTTTTTCTTACTTAATTTTCTTTCTTTCTTACTTTCTTTCTTTTTTTTTCTTTCTTTCTTTCTTTCGTTCTTTTCTTTCTTTCTTTCTTTCTTTTCTTTCGTTTTTCTTTCTTTCTTTCTTTTTTTTTTCTCTCTCATGGGAACAAGAAATACAGCTTTGCATATTTGCAGAGTCATATTACTTTTGCTGGGACGTTCGATTTAGCCTTCTTTTCTTCCACGTAGCAAGTGCTTTGAAGAAAAATGTATTTTATAAGTCTTGAATTGTGAATCAGCTATTTCAACTGAACTATGTACAGTCGTTTCGCATGAAGTTCGTCCTGGACATGTTGGAAGGAACAAGTGTACCTTTAACATGGTATTCCGAGTCTGTTCCACACAAACCAATAAAGGAATGTTGCAAACATAAAAGTTTTCATTAAAAAAAACAAACAAAC
>JADBJO010010141.1:25000-27500 GCA_016801955.1 Conus betulinus
TGAAACAGAATCTGGAAAATCACAAAGGCTTGTAACTCCACCAGTACACAAGCGCAATTGCCACCGTTTGCAGAGTGGTGACTGTGATGTGTTAATGGTCAATGTTTCCGAGTCTGACGCTACAGAAAGAAAGGATACCTAGCCAGTTTTCGCAATGCGTGATTAGGTTGGCTTCAGTGTGTGGTGCTGTCAGTACTCACCAAGACAGCTAGGAACAAATCCTTTCCTTGGTATTTCTTTAAAGTCTGATGTAATGGAGTTATGACATCTATCTACAGATTGCGAAAGTCTGTAACATGTTACACGATTATGTGTCTGCTGTTCTGACATCAGGATATGGTGGGGCAGATTACCATTGTGAGCGGAATGCGTTGTACAGTGTTGATATCTTGCTGACGATTTCCGTACCAGAGTGGTGTGTTTGTGGCTCTTGATTTGCTTGTTGTGCGAAACACGATCAGCTAGGAAGGCGCCGGTTCTGTCGTGTTGTTTATCTTGTCGGAGTTACGTTTCAGCAACACAGACACTAAAACATAAACCACTGTTGTATCAATTCCCACACGACACGATAGTCAGTGCCAGCATTAGTAGCAACACAAATTGTAAAACTCGCGCGCAAAAACGATTAACCATCCGTATTTTTACCGTCGTTTGTGTTGATGATGTTAAAAATGGTAGCAAGTAACACAAATAAGATACGAGTCTCTTCATTTGACTATAAATTTTGGTATCAGCAGCATTAATAACAATAACGAAAAATCTCAACAGTTACATAAATGATAATGCATGTGTATCTCTTTAACGCCATAAAACCTTTTCGTTTCATTCAGTGTAAATGTGTTAACATTCTGCTAATTCCTTCTGTTCCTTTATTTTTCTTTCCCCCCCATGGGAACAATACAACTGCGCATTTGTCAATACATTTCAGTCGTCCCGGAGTGTTTGATCTACAGTTTCATTTTTGCCGCGTACCCAGTGGGTTTTAAAGCATTATTTGACAGGTCTTGAATTTTGGATGAATCATTTACACAGAACCTTGTCCAGATAAGCATTTCAAGTTGATTCTGGACGTATTTCTAGGATCAAGTGCTTTTTTTTTGCCGTGGTATTTTACGTTATTTCATCACTGACTCCAAACAAAATAATATGTAAGGATATTTATATGTAAAAAAATTCTCATTACAAAACCAACACTTATCTTTTAATATTCAACAGAAATGTTTAACAAGTCTCAAATTTCGCGGATTTGTAAGGTGATCGGATGTACGTCCACCAAATCATTTCATGTACTTGTTCCAACGAAGCAAAATAATGTTACGTCGCATCTGCTGTCTTTTGACTGTGCAGAAAATATGAGTTTTTCATGTATCCATTGCCGCGTAAACCTTCGTTTACATGAAGTAACCCATGCGCATTGAGCTATGAAATCAGACCATTATCATTAAACCCTCTCTCCCGGTCATTATGTACAACTGGATAAACATTTTACATCCAAGTAGCAACATCAGCAGGGCAATCACCATGGAGGGAAAAATCAACTTGAATTAGGTATTGAGATATATTGCTGCTGTGTGTCAATGAATAATGAAAAATCGATAGATCGTGTGATACTGCTCACAGTCATTCTTCACTGTCGGATTTAGCCGTTTTGCAATTTGCCCCCCAGTAGATTCATCAGCAAGTGGTCGCCAGAGGACTTTCTTCTTCTTTTTTTTTCGTATTTTTTTTTTTCTTCTTTTTTCTTTTTTTTTTTTTCTCTCAACATTTCTAGCCTATGGTGATAGTTGCTGAGAGATTCTTCGAATGGGAGCATGCACACGGGGCCTTCAATTGCATGATATTCATGCGGGTGAGAGTTCTTCTCTGCAGATCGTTCGCTATTGGGCTAATGAGGATTTACCGCTGAGGATTTCGTTATTGGCTGTGAAGACCTTCTTCATGTAAAGTGATCCCTGCAGATAATTGCCATTGAACCGTCGAAGATTCGCTCGAGAGGATTTCGTCGAGTGTGGTAATCCGGGAGGGTCTTGGCTGTTGCCTTCAACCGAGGTGTTCTCCAGAGATCGTTCAGTGTTGAAGTTTTACAGATTCGCTTGTGAGGATGCTCCTAGAGATTTGCTCGCTGGGTGCTTGACCAAACTGTTCAGGGATTCTTGTGAGTGTCAACTTCACTATCCACGTAGAGTGGTCCCGTAGTGCCTTTCATGAACGGATCTCTGGTGGTACGTGCTCAAAGATTCCGTGGATTCTTCCCTGTCGTGTGGCTGGCTGCCTTCTGAGGTGGCGGAGAAGTGTTGTGGAGGTTGGTGACTGGATGTATTGGAGTTGTGCACGTGCGCCAAAGCCAACGATGACGAACCAGCACTGGAGACGGTTTTCTGCGTTGTGTCTTCTGGCACTGGCCTTTCTGCACAGTGTCTTCTCCCTGCCAGAGCTACTGACACTGGGTGAGTCTCAGCTCTGTCCCTTGTCCCGTCCAGTCTGGTCTCATCTTGCCTTG
>JADBJO010010141.1:42500-45000 GCA_016801955.1 Conus betulinus
TTTCTGTAACTGCCACCATAGTGTGTGACTCTCTGCCACCGTTACTGCTTCCATAGAATTAACCCGTATGCCCCCTTTACTGCTTCCATACAGTGTAACCTGTATGCCCCTTTACTACTTCCGTAGAGTGTAACCTGCATACACCCTTTACTGCTTCCATAGAGTGTGACCTGTATGCCCCCTTTACTGCTTCCATAGAGTGTGACCTGTATGCCCTCTTTACTGCATCCATAGAGTGTGACCTGTATGCCCCCTTTACTGCTTCCATACAGTGTAACCTGTATGCCCCTTTACTACTTCCGTAGAGTGTAACCTGCATACACCCTTTACTGCTTCCATAGAGTGTAACCTGTATGCCCCCTTTACTGCTTCCATAGAGTGTTACCTGTATGCCCGCTTTACTGCTTCCATAGAGTGTGACCTGTATGCCCCCTTTACTGCTTCCATAGAGTGTGACCTGTATGCCCCCTTTACTGCTTCCATAGAGTGTGACATGTATGCCCCCTTTACTGCTTCCATAGAGTGTAACCTGTATGCCCCCTTTACTGCTTCCATAGAGTGTAACCTGTATGCCCCCTTTACTGCTTCCATGGAATGTGACCTGTATGCCCCCTTTACTGCCTCCATAGAGTGTGACCTGTATGCCCCCTTTACTGCTTCCATAGAGTGTGACCTGTATACCCCTTTACTGCTTCCATGGAGTGTGACTTGTGTTCCCTTTGTACTGCCTCCATAGTCTGTAACCTGTATTCCCTTTTTACTGCCTCCTTAGAGTGTGACCTGTATTCCCTTTTTACTGCCTCCTTAGAGTGTGAACTGTTTGTCTCCCTTACTGCTTCATAGTGTGTGACCTATATGTCTTCGTTACTACTTCTATACAGTGAGTGACCTGTATTTCTTCGTTACTACTTCTGTATAGTGTCTGACCTGTGTGTCCTCATTGCTACTTCTATATAGTGTGTGACCTGTGTGTCCTCGGTACTACTTCTATATAGAGTGTAATCTGTGTGTCCTCTTTACTGCTGTCATAGTGTGTAACCTGTATGTCCTCATTTCTGTTTTCACAGTGTGGGACATGGGTGTCCTTGTTACTGCTTCCGTACTGTTAGATGTGTACGTCCGTTCCGCAGGGGTGTGTGTGTGTGTGTGTGTGTGTGTGTGTGTGTGTGTGTGTGTGTGTGTGTGTGTGTGTGTGTGTTTGTAACCTGTATGTATTCGCTGATGCTTCTACACCCCCGAATGCTCTGAAAGGCTAATTACATGTCTGTTTTCATTCCTCTCGCCCCCCCCCCCCCCCCCTCCCCCCATCCCCCGCCCTTTTTGAGTCTAAGACATCCATTACAGTCAGAGAGCCTTTAGTGAGTGTAGAGGGGGAGTCCGTATGGACGCTGAAGGGACAAGGCCTTGCAGATGGATGAACGAGTCGTTACGGAGACCTTGGTTCGGCTCTCCGTGTTCAGGATAATGTCAAAGATGAAGGGCAAAAGGAATCTTGGATAAGACCTTGATGCGGTAATGGAACCTGGGAAGATGCATTTTGCCCTAGCTGTGACTCTCCCCTAATACTAATGGCCCACTGCATGCCAAACAAGCATCCTCTGCTTCAGCCAGAAACCTCGTCAGGTTGCGGTTGTGTGTCTCTCATCTCCATAGCGTGATGATTGTAGTCTTAATGCACACCGTGCAATTTATGGCAAATACACTGACGAATGTGTGGACAGCACGTGAACAAATGTTCGGTTTGTAGTGTCCAAACCCAATGACCGTATTCACATTACATCTGTGCCAATGTCGGTTTGCAGCCAGATCTTGGCACGCAGTATGTCCGTGAGACGATGACACTTTCGTTCAATAAAGAATATATTGCTGTAAATGCCAGAAAAGTTTCTGTTGAAAAACATTCTCCCCATCCACCCCTCTCTCTCTCTCTCTCTCTCTCTCTCTCTCTCTCTCTCTCTCTCTCTCTCTCTCTCTGTGTGTGTGTGTGTGTGTGTGTGTGTGTGTGTGTGTGTGTGTGTGTGTGTGTGTGTGCGTGTCCGTCTGTCTGTCTGTCTGTCTGACTGCCTGTGTGTCTATCTGACTGTCTGTTTGTCTGTTTGATCGTGCCTGTGTCCGTTTCTGTACGTCTGCGTGATCCCTTAAAATCACGTTTTTCCTCGCCATCTCCTCGGTTAGCCTAAACCGACTCACTGTCTGTGATGAAAAAAAAAAAAAAAAAAAAAAAAAAAAAAAAACCTGCACTGCTTTCATCAATACGTCTGCTCATACCACGTTCTCATCACCCTCCCCCACCCCACTCCCTCTACCTCTCGCTCCTCTCTCCTAACGGATCAATTCTAGTCAGAGTCATAGAGTTTCCTCACGAAATGCATTCCGCAGTGCTCAACTGGGGTCCCGGTGGCTTAAGCCCTCTCCGCTTTGCCTGTGATATCCTGTATGGTAGTAGTAACGAGCACATGCATGCTGCACACTATGTAGAAGCAGTAACGAGGACATAGGT
>JADBJO010010141.1:57710-75573 GCA_016801955.1 Conus betulinus
CACAACGTTACGTAACTCCTGAGGAACTACCACCTGACGCTTAACTTCACCTTTGTCCTTGACCAAGCGACATAGAACATCATTAAAAAAAACAAAAACAGGCTTAGTCAAAGGGGAAGGTACCTCAGTTACAACTGAAGAGAACAAATGGCTCAAAGAGGCATCACGCTTCTGCATAGCAGCAAATTCCTTAGGTTGTACATCCAGCACAGACAAATCAGGCACTGACAACGGTACAGGCAACTTTTTCCTTGTCTGCCTGTAAACGAGTAGTCACATTACATGGGACAAAAGATCCACCAGCACCTGAACATGCTGAAGTAACACCTGGAAGATTACCAAGAATGAGATCCGTTACTGGGTTTCTCAATAACACAGGCAAGCACCTCACCCTCAAAGTAAGGTGTACTAACTGAGACCACAGCAAGAGGGAAAACCTCAATCTTACCTCCAAAAGAACGACAATGTTGTTCTTCACCAGTGAACTGGTGCGGAAGAACAAAAGAACGGCGCACTCCCAGCAGTGCAACCTGTGTCCCTCAACACAGAACAGTGAAACCCATTGACAGTTCCTGACTCAACCAGTAAGCCGTCAGTGTTAACATGTGACACCATTGAATGGGCTACAGTAGATGGATCGGAAACATTGTCTGACATACCTGCGACATTCACTGCTGACTGCTCTACAGATGGACAATCCCGAGCTTTATGAAACCAGCAACCACAATTGTAACAACCTGCGGGTTACCTGAGGTATTATGAGCCTGTCCGCGCTGTCGGCCACGGGTACGCGGATACCGAGAGTTAGACGCTGTTTGACCACCTCTAGGTGTACCGGTATTTGCACCCAAATGACCAGACTGCTGACCACCACCGGTAGCAGACTGTTCAAACCGGCTGCCATGATCCCGTCCGCTACGAGAATTTTGACCACCGCGGGAATTTTGACCTCCACGGTAACGATTACGGTTCTGATTTGAACGCCAAGAGCCAAATCCACGGTCTGAACAACACTGTTTTGGTGATGTGCAAAGAAAGCGACATTTACATCGAAAAACCGTGTCCGTTCCCTTGCGGGCAAACGTCCGATCAGGATGCGCAGTCCTGTACTGTTCCGCAAGCTCGCACATTTCTTCAGCGCTCGCACCGACCTTTCTTTTAGAAAAACAGCCAAGTCCTTTGAAACGCTGTTTAAAATCTGCTCACGCAAAAACAGATCACGAAGTTCCGCATAATCCTTTTTAGTTTTGGACAAGTCAATCCACCGATCAAGAAAATGCGCAGACCGAATCAAATACGCAGGAAATGACTCGCCTTTCTCTGGACGCACGGTACGGAATTTCTCGCGAAATCCTTCGGCGGTACACCGGTAACGCTTAAGTAATTCATCCTTAAGTTCATCCCATGTTAAAGTATCCTTCGCTGCCAAAGAATGATACAGCGTCAACGCACTGCCCTTGAAAAGAGACGCAATATACAATACCCACTTATCTTTGGGCCACTCGCAAGAAGTAGCATGACTCTCAAATCTAAACAAAAATGCATCAATCTCATCTTTGTTTTCATCAAAGACAGGCATCTTGGGGATATAAGGAGAACGACCAGAAATAAATAGGTTTCGCATCACCAGAACCCTGCGCAGAACCATTGTCTGTAACACCAAAAGCTTTTAATTTCTCCATTTCAAGCTGAAGCTTCTTACTCTCTAACTCTAACTCCATGGCTTTTAAATCTTTCTCATGCTGCTGCCCTCTCTCTCTCTCTCTGTCTTCTCCCTATCCTTTTTTTCTTTTCCCTTTCTTTTCCTTTCTTCCCTTTCTTTTTCCTTTTCTTTTCTTTATCCTTTTCTTCTTCTCTCTCTCTTTCTCTCTCTCTTCTTTCTTTATCTTTTTTCTTTTCTCTTTTATCCTTTTCTTCCCTCTCTCTCTTGCGCGCTCTCAGCGCGATCCTCACACTGTTTGACATATTGAATCAAGTCCGGCCCATCAAGGCCTAACGTCTTACCCTGAGACAGGTAGGTCTCAAAGGCCGACATTTTGAATGAAAATTTTTCTAAAATAATAAAAAAAAAAAAAATTTTATGAAAAATAAAAGAACAATGAAAATTTACTTTTAAATTTGAAAAAGAAAAGAAAAATTAATTTAAAGTTGAGTATAAAATTTCCTTCCACTCACACCAAAATCCAATCACTCCTATACACACTAATAAAAAAAAAAAAAAATTGTTTTCAAACAGCAAAACCAAGAAGAATTTCCAAGCAAAAAAAAAAAAAAATTTTTATTTGGACAGGCCTCCAAAATGATCACCCTTTTGGATCAAATCAGTGGCCAGGGGAAGGAGAAAAATCGAATTCAAATAATAGGAAAGAAAAAGGTTGTGAAACGAAAAAAAAAAAACTACGTAAGGCTAAGCGTCTCCCTCCCATCGCCATGCCCCCTTGCTACCCGCAAGAGAAGGTGGAAGCTCACCAGCCTATGGAACAACAATGCCCTAACAAAACAGAGGTAGAAATAGAAAAAGAGGCACTCACTCAACAATCCTTTCAAATACACATACACACAAAAAAAAATCTTAAAACAACATTAATTAAAACAATGAAAAGACAAACACCTAAAAAGGGGATAATACACAATCACTATCAGAAACCCTACCTAAGAAATGAGAATGAAAAAATTTTCAAACTAGATAGGTGCCTATTGATAAAGACGAAATAGAGAGAGAATGAAGTCAGAAAACAGCAAAAGTAGACAGAGTGGAAATCACCAAGACAGTAAAAAAAAGTAAGACTAGAAATTAGAAAAAGCCCTCTGGACTACCCTACTGGCCAGCCCCCGTATAATCGGAGACGGGACTAGCACAAAATACTAGAATAGGAAAAAAAAAAAAAAACACACCCACAAAAGTTACATAGGGACACTTTTGAAGGGGGGGGGGGGGGGGGGGGTTAATGAAAAGTGAACACTAAGTCTTAAGTGGGGTTGGGGAAGAAAACAAAATTATTTTTTTGCCACTCCAGAAAAAAAAAAACAACAACAACAACAACAAACAAAAAAAACGTTGGTATAAATCAAAGTTGCAATAAAAAAATAAGGAGGGTTACAAAACAAAATTATTTCAAAATTTGAAATAAAAAATCAGGAAATGGATACAATATAAAGAAACTGATTCAAAATAATGAAAGGAATCAAATTTATGCAATTTATAATAAGTACAAGAAGGGGTTTAAACAAGAAAATTACCAAAAAAAAAAAAAAAAAAAAACTTGATAAAGTACTGGGGAGGGTATAATGGGGGGGGGGGGGGGGGGGGGGGGGGACATGAAAATCCTTAAAATACTCAGTAGAAAAAAAAAAACGTGGGAATACTAAAGGAGGAGGGGATTTCACAGCAAATTCTGTTCAAATTGCTGAATAATAAATCAAGAAAGGAAATGTGGGGAGGGTTTTAAATGGAAATTTTTACAATATAAAGAAAATTAGTGGGGGGGGGGGGGGGGGAGGGGGGGTATCCAAAGAAAAGGTAATTATACGTAATAATCAACTGTTCCCACACAACATTCAGTAATACCTTAAAAAGCAAATAATTTTTTTTTTCCAATTCAAAATGGGGTGGGGAACATCACAACCAATGGGAGGGGTACGAAACAAAAACCAAGTTCCAAGTCGGGGTCACCACTGTCAGACGTACGATATCCATGCATGCACGCACATACACACACGAACCTGACGTCTTTCCTCCGCACACAACTGCATCCACTCCATACACATAAGGCGCAAACAAAGGTCAATTTTGATTCATCCCCTCCTTAATCTTTTAAAATCCCATGGGGGTTTTTTTACTCTGGCATCAATCAATTTTCATATATCATATATTATATATTCTCATTATCTGTCTTTCAGCTGGTGCGACCAAACCAGCACACGATATTGATTTTTGCAGGTTTACTCACTGCAAGTGTCCACACACACTCTCTGTGGTGTCCGGAACTGGCTTCCTCTGTGCGGGGATCCCATACTGCCCACTGCTTATCACATCTACTGGTCGGCGACACTTTTGCCCAACCTGGATCTTCCCGCGGATCGGAGCTTGGCCCGGGAACGCGCGCAGCCCCCAGCCATCCACCTTAGTGCCCGATCTCCCCTTTTGCCCTTCCTGCATATTCTGAAAGTGAAATATCTACTGACAGTTTAGTCGTTAGAGTGAAACCTAAGTATTTGTAGCTGTTTACTACCTCAATTTCTTCCCTTTTGTAGTTCCATTTTTCTAGTCTGCCAAGGTATCCTCCTTTTCTAAAAGACCATGAGTTTTGTTTTTTTGGAGATTAACCTTTAGTCCAATGCGGTCTGAGGCTTCCTGTAGGTTCTTAATTTGGTTTTGCAGGCCTGCTGGTGTTCTTGCTATTAAGGCTATGTCATCAGCGAATAAAAGTGAAAATATTTCTGCCTTTCCGGGTAAGAATTGATATCCGTGTCTTCCTTTAGCTGTAACATTGTCTGCAACTTCTGTAATTAGTAGTGAAAAGATTAGGGGGGACAGTAAGCACCCTTGTTTCACTCCTGTGTGGCATTAAAAGAATTCTGTTAGTTCAGTTCCATGTCTTACACATGCTTGTACTGTTTTATAGATAGCATTTAACATGTTAATCATCTTCGTAGATATTTTGTGTTTTTGTAGGATTTCCCAAAGTTTTTCCTCTATTTACTGTATCAAACGCTTTCTGATAATCGATGAAGGCTACATATAACTTACTTCTTCTTCTCTGCCGTATAGGCAGTTACTTATCATAGATGTTAGTGTGAAAATATGGTCTACTGTGGAGAAATCTCTCCTGAAGCCTGCCTGTTCTTTGCTAATTTTATTTCTGCTTCTGCCCAATCATATAGTCTTCTATTTTTCATATTGCTGTGTAAATCTTGCTTACGATGCATAATAAGGATATTCCTCTATAGTTTCCTGGATTCTGTCTATCTCCCTTCTTGTGTAGTGGTATGATCACCGCCCTTGACCATTATATGGGGAAATAGCTATCTTGATATAACTTATTAATTAAATAGTTTCGTTAAGAATGGCACTATATTTCGTGCTATAGTTTTGAGAAATTCAGGAGGGATTTCATCAATGCCTGGTGATTTGCCTTTTAAAAAATTTTTTCTGTAACTGATCTTACTTCGTTTTCGGTTATCTCTTCATCTAACTCTTGTACATGTATTTCGTTTAACACTTCTTCTTCTTCTTCTTGTGGTCCTTCTTCTCTATCGTTTAGTATTTCTGTGTCTTGTGGATTCAAGATGCTTTCGAAATGCGCTTTCCACTGTGTAGTATTAATAGATGGTAATGTGCTCTTCTTTCTTCTAACACTTTTTATGGTGCTCCAGAAAATTCGGCTGTCCTGCGGTTTTTGTACTAGTGTGTCGTATGTTTTTTTTTTATACTGTTTTTTTTTTTTCTCTAATTGTTTCTTTGTATACTGCTCTTTTGTTCCTGTAAGCCTCTCTCCTTTTTTTCATAATGGTTGGGTTTTTATCCTTTTTTTCGTCCATGTCAGTCTATGAGAGTGCTTGTTTCGCTTCTTTCTTTTTGATTTGGCAATTTTTATCATACCAGTAATTTGTAGTCTTATGTTTTCCTCCTATACTATTGTTCTGTACATGTCTTTCCCTGCCTCTTTTAATAGCTTATTAAATCTGTCTATGCTCGTATCTACATCTCTTTCTATTTCTTCTGTTATTTTTGCGCCATTATTTTGTTTTGCCTCTTCCGATTCTATGAACTGGACATACTGTCGTTGTTTTTCGGGGATCCCACTTTAGTTTCTTCACGTAAGATTTCTTGCCCTCGATCTCTTGTGCGTTAGACAGTGTGCTTTGTAATTCCATCAAAATAGGCATATGCTGAGCTTCAACTCTCTCTACTATCTGACACTTGTTCACATTTTCTAACAGTTCAACAGAACATATATAGCAATCTATAATACTGTTACCTGTTACCCCTTTCGGATAAAACGTGTATGCATCGTCGAACTTTCCCATGCAAAGACCATTTAGTGGAGTTACATTAAACTTTACACAAAATTCAATTAGTTTCTTGCCAAAACCATTTGTGTGGGGATCTTTAGACCTACGTGCATACATGTCCAGCTCTCTTCCTGTAATGTCATTTTCATCATCGATGCTCAAGCTCCATTCCCCGATACGAGCATTGAGATCTCCTCCAATGATGTAATGGAAGTTATTTCCTTGTTCTGTTTGCGCAAATATGTATTGTTCAATTAATTCCAGTGTGCATGAATAATCTTTGTCAGAATAATATCAGCTATCTACTGGATGTACATACGTACCTATAAACAAAATGTCTTTTTCACAATGCAATAGATTTTTCATTAACTTCACACAGAGTACATTTCCCATGTCAGTATTTATCAGTTGGACATTTTTTTTTTTTTTTTTTTTTTTTTTTTTTGCTGTCCCAACCTCTGCACCACCTCAGAGGCAGTGCACCCACGCCGCTCATTCCGACACCCTGTCCACAGCTACAGCCCGGTCGGCCCCCGCAGCCTCGGCACCGGCAATCCACAGGGAGCAGTCAATGTCAAGTCGTCAAGAGGCAACCCACCGGAGGAGACACTGCACTGCTGCCGAGTCACTTCGGTGGTGTTCAGTGGCGCCTGTTCTGATCTAACATACGCAGGACACCACCTACTAAGCCCCCTACTGACGACAATAATTGCTTAGTCGCGGAGCCGGCGTAAGTGAGCTCTCCCCCTGGAGGGCACCACCACGTCTGTCCAACGACAGCCCCCATGGACCCGCCGATACCGATGACCCCGACGGAACCAAACCAAGGCCACAGACGCGGAAAGGACATCGAAACCGAGGTCACCATGAGAGCAGGGCATGAAGGGCCACAGAACTTGAGACACTTTTTTTTTTAATGCTGATCTGATCGATGAGAATGAGGATGATTAAGATGATGCTACGGATTTCCATTTCGGTCTGAGACTACATGACAGGGCTGTACTCTACGCTTCCTTTCATAATATATCCCGGCGTCAACCAGGCCCGAGAGATACAGGCACTGCAGTGTTGGTCAGGAAATTTGAGCAACACTCTCAGAAACGCATCCATTAAGTGGATGAAACTCGACTGTGTGGTCCCAGTCTTCCCAACTGAGCCCGTAGCAAACTCAACTCTGTGTAGGAGCCGGTCGGGGCAGAAAAACCCACATGACTCTGATGGGATTCGAACCCACGACCTCCCAGCCGGGAGTCCGCGACGCTAACCACTTCGCCACGGCGGCTGGTCCAGTTGGACATATTCAGATAACTCTTTTTTTTATCAGCAGGATTGTTGCCCCTGAGGGTCTTCCCATTCTAGTAAATTTGACCGCTGGACAATGTAATTGCAAAAAATCATAGAATTTTAATTCAAAATCGAAAAATTTAGAAGATATGTTTCTGTTAAACAGCACAGATCAAAAGATGTGATAAATTCTAAAAAGTCTGGTTCCGTTAATTTATCTAATAATCCCCCCACATTCCAACATGCAAAAGATAGGTTTCTTTTTCCACTCTCGTCTTCCTTTCTTCTTTCATTCCCACTCTCTCCCTCTCTCGTTCCCACACTCGTGTCGTATTCTGGTGTCTTTTCATTGTTCTCTAGAATTCGTGTGGTCTGTAGTCCCTGTGTACGGCCGTGGCCTACCCTTCATTTCTTACTTTTTCTTTCCTTCGTCGTTGCATTCGTGCGTGTGCTACTGGTTGTTTTACCGGGTGCCTTCGTGCTGCAGGTGTGTGAACGTGAAGCTTTGTTTGTTTTGCGTTGTCCTCCCTTCTCTCTCTCCTCCCCCCCAGCTCTGCCCCCCCCTCCTTGCTGTCCGTCAACGCTGTACTACTGCAGTGGATCCGCACTGTTTCGTCCAGAGTTGTTTGTCGCGAGAGCCGGGCGCCCTAACGTTCTGTGCATCCGCTACATCTTCCCCACCACCCCTATCCTCCCCTCCCTTCCCCCCTCTACTAGGCTAGGCTGACTCTGTCTTGTCCTTGTGTACCACATGTGACCGCTTGTCTGTCGCGCCGTGGGTATGGTGTTGTGTCAATTGCCGCCTCGCCTGCCGCCGCGCGCGCTGCAACTGCGTCAGACCTTGACCCCAGTGGCCCCCAGAAGGATTCTGATTGGTCCTTAGGTTTGTTTTGGTTTATTAATGTGTGCGCGTTGACCTGTGTGAGCACGTGGTTACTGTCTGAACTAGGGAGCGGGCTGACATGTGTTTCCGTGTTGTGTGTTCCTTTCATACTTTCATTCTTACTTTCCTCAGACGCCCCCCCCCCATTTCCCTCTTTCCCTTCTCCTCCCCCCCCCCCCCCCCCCCCCCCCACCCGGCACCTCTCTATTACCCTCTGCTCCATTTCTTTCTTTTGGGGGGGGTTCCGCAGGGATTCCAATACCCTGTCCCAATCAACCCCTGATCTCCCTCCTCTCTCTCCTTCTCCTGTCTCCCCCCCCCATGCCATCAGATTTTCACTCTCACATACACTCCCTTCCCCTGCCTCGCTCTCTCTCTCACCACTTTCATCCCCACTATCACTCCTGCTGGCGTTCATCAACTTTGTAACATGCTCAGTTGCTTTCTTTCTTTCTCTCTTCCTTTCTTCGTTCCACTCTTTCTCTCTTCTCAACTCATTTGCCCCTGCCCCCCCTTTGCTCTCTCCTCAGACTCTCTCTCTCTCTCTCAGTCCCACACTTTCACGTTCCATCCTTCCATCATAGTCTCTGTGGCTCCATCCTTCGTGACTGTCCCACACTCTTCCTCTGAACCACGATTGTCTATTTGTCTCTTGATGCCTTGCTGTGGTGCACCCATGCCCGTTCCTGCCGTTATAGCTGTAGGTCCGCTCCGCTAGTCCGTAGGTCCGCTCCGCTGGTCCGTAAGTCTGCTCCGCTGGTCCGTAGGTCCTAGTCCATAGGTCCGCTCCGCTGGTCCATAAGTCCGCTCCGCTGGTCCGTAGGTCCGCTCCACGGATCCGTAGGTCCACTCAGCTCGTCCGTAGGTTCGTTCCTCGGCTAGTCCGTACGTCCACTCCACTCCGTACGTCCGTACTCCGCTGGTCCGTAGATCCACTCCGCTGGTCCGTACGTCCGCTCCGCTGGTCCATAAGTCCGCTCCGCTGGTCCATAGGTCCGCTCCGCTGGTCCGTACGTCCGCTCCGCTGGTCTGTAAGTCCGCTCCGCTCGTCCGTAGGTCCGCTCCACGGATCCGTAGGTCCGCTCCGCTGGTCCGTAAGTCCGCTCCGCTGCTCCATAGGTAAGCTCCGCTGGTCCGTAGGTCCGCTCCGCTGGTCCGTAAGTCCGCTGCTCCGCTGGTCCGTAGATCCGCTCCGCTGGTCCGTAGGTCCGCTCCGCTGCTGTCCGTAAGTCCGCTCCGCTGGTCCATAGGTCCGCTCCACTCGTCCGTAGATCCGCTCCGCTACTGGATTGGGTGCTCCCTCACGTACAGCTTCCCTCCGACGAAGTAGCCAGACTTGCCCGTCTCCCTCAGCTCACGTCATTGCGCTGTCTGGCGCCTCGTCCGGTCCTGGCTCACCGTGATCCCTTCTTCTTTCATGGCTTCCCTGGCCTCCCGGTTCCTCAGTACCCGCATGGCGTCCCCCCCCATCGTAACATTTTGGCTATCACAGGCCTAGGGCGTTTGTTGGATGGGTTATACCTTCCCAGTCTGTGAGCCCGTTCTACTGCGTCTGCCGCCCAGTCCTCCTCCTTCATGTACTTTTCCAGTACCCCTTTGACAATGTCTTCACATTTCTCGGGTCCACTCCCTTCGTCTCCTTCTTTTAACCCGTAGAACTTTAGGTTGTTCCTATGGGAAAAACCTCTAGTTTGTCCATTTCGTCCTCCATAAGTGCTAGTCTAGCATATGAGAGAGAGAGAGAGAGAGAGAGAGAGAGAGAGAGAGCGAGAGAGAGAGAGAGAAGCCAAAACATGGTTAACAAACGATGCACCTTGATGCAGACACTGTGTCTGAAAAAGTTCGACGAAGTGTATTTGTATTAGTGATTGATTCAGATATCTATTCATAGATTTGTAGTGACGTTTGTTTCCCCAAATGACGCACGCACAGATTTTCGTCATGATCTTGAAACTGAGAACAGATGACTCTATTTGCAGTGGAAAATAGGCGTTATCGTCCCCTGATCGTGTGTGTGTGTGTGTGTGTGTGTTGTTGTTGTTGTTGTTGTTGTTTGTTTGTTCGGAACAGGTCTACTTTTGTTTGTATAGAAGCGAATGTAGTTCTTGTGCCAACCAAGCTCTTATGATTATCTGTCAGAGGTCTTATTCGCTGACTGGCAGCTACGCGATGTCTGGTGTTTGATCGCCGTGAACGTTTATTTGTTTGTTTGTTTTCATTGTTTGATTCTTTCATGTGTAAAGGATATATTGATAACATTGTACAACAATAACACATTTCCACGTTGAGTATATTTTTGGTCCTCAGCACCCGGGCTTAGACTGTCTAACGTCAATTTAGAATCATTGTACATTTAAAACTCTGACACAAGCGAAAAGGACACTGGAATTAAAAAAGAGAAAGAAGCAAGAGGGGAACGGGGGGGGGGGGGGGGGGGGGGGGGGGGGGGGGGGGGGGGGGGGTCGACAACAACAACAGCAAAACAAACAAAAAACAAAAAAAAAAACAGAGTGGAACAAAAATACGAAAAAAAAGAGAAAGTGTCGAAGAAAAAGCAATGATGGCTAAGAAGACGATAACAATGACAACAACGACGACGATGACGCCAGTGATAATGATGATGATGATGATGATGATGATGATGATGATGATGATGATGATGATGATGATGATGATGATGATGATGATGATGATGATGATGATGATGATGATGACGACGACGACGATGATGATGATGATGATGATGATGATGATGATGATGATGATGATGATGAATAGAAGAATAGGAAGAGGGGAAAAAAAGAAGAAATAAAAAAAAGAGAGAGGACTGTCACGGGCACACTGAAGCACGCATGCACATAGATGTGGCCACACAGCATGATTACATGTTTGATGGGAATGAATGTGTGTGCGTAGCGAGAGAGAGAGAGAGAGAGAGAGAGAGAGAGAGAGAGAGAGAGAGAGAGAGAGAGAGAGAGAGAGCGTCGCTTCGTCTTGTAATTTGTTGAGAGAGAGAGAGAGAGAGAGAGAGAGAGAGAGAGAGAGAGAGAGAGAGAGAGAGAGAGAGAGAGAGAGAGACAAATGATTCTGTGCCTTGCAGCAGAGCAGCGTCATTCAACACACAGTTTCTAAAAAAAAAAGTAAAGAAAAGAAGTAAATAAATATGAAATGAATGAATTAGTGAATAGATGAATAAAGAGGTAAATAAATGAATACAATACAACTATTTTAAAATGGGGAAAAAAAATAGAACGCCATCTTAGGAAACGATCTATCCACCTGTAAACGTCCCATCTGAATGGGTCTTCCATCTCGGCAGTGGCGTCTTTTTGCCGACGGGTCATGTAATTACGGTAATTACGACTAAGGGCTGGACTAAGGGCTGGTGCACCCATAGGGCCCTGTAGTTATGAACTAATGGCTGGCGCACCCCCATAGGGCCCTGTAGTTATGAAATAATAATGGCTGGCGCACCCATAGGGCCCTGTAGTTATTACTAATGGCTGGCGCACCCATAGGGCCCTGTAGTTATGAACTAATGGCTGGCGCACCCATAGGGCCCTGTAGTTATGAACTAATGGCTGGCGCACCCATAGGGCCCTGTAGTTATGAACTAATGGCTGGCACCCATAGGGGGCCTGTAGTTATGAACTAAAGGGCTGGAACACCCCATAGGGCCCTGTTATGAACTAATGCTGGCACACTAAGGGCTGGCTGGCACACCCATAGGGCCCTGTAGTTATGAACTAAGGGCTGCCACACAACATAGGGCCCTGTAGTTATGAACTAAGAGCTGGCGCACCCATAGGGCCCTGCAGTTATGAGCTAATAGGGCCCTGTGGCACACCCATAGGGCCCTACAGTTATGAACTAATGGTTGGTACACCCCATAGGGCCCTGTAGTTATGAACTAATGGTACACTCAAAGGGCCCTGCAGTTATGAACTAAGGGTGGGCACACCATAGGGCCCTGTAGTTATGAACTAATGGTAATGGTACACCCATAGGGCCCTGTAGTTATGAACTAAGGGCTGGAACACCCATAGGGCCCAGTTGTAGTTATGAACTAAGGGCTAAGGGCGCACCCATAGGGCCCTGCAGTTATGAACTAACGGCTGGAACACCCATAGGGCCCTGCAGTTATGAACTAAGGGCTGTTACACCCATAGGGCCCTGCAGTTATGAACTAATGGTGGGCACCCATAGGCCCTGCAGTTATGAACTAATGGTACACACACCCATAGGGCCCTGCAGTTATGAACTAATGGTACACCCATAGGCCTGCAGTTATGAACTAATGGTTGGCACACCATAGGGGCCCTGCAGTTATGAACTAAGGGCTGGCACACCCATAGGGCCCTGTAGTTATGAACTAACTAAGGGCTGGCACACCCATAGGGCCCTGCAGTTATGAACTAAGGGCTGGCACACCCATAGGGCCCTGCAGTTATGAACTAAGGGCTGGCACCCATAGGGCCCTGCAGTTATGAACTAAGGGCTGGCACCCTAGGGCCCTGTAGTTATGAACTAAGGCTAGCGCACCCATAGGGCCCTGCAGTTATGAACTAAGGGCTGGCACACCCATAGGGCCCTGCAGTTATGAACTAATAATTGGTACACCCATAGGGCCCTGCAGTTATGAACTAAGGGTTGGTACACCCATAGGGCCCTGCAGTTATGAACTAAGGGCCCTGCAGGTACACTAATAGGGTACTGCCAGGGCCCTGCAGTTATGAACTAAGGGTGGTACAATAGGGCCCTGCAGTTAGGGCCCCTGCAGTTATGAACTAATGGTACACCCATAGGGCCCTGCAGTTATGAACTAAGGGTTGGTGCACACCCATAGGGCCCTGGGCCCTGCAGTTATGAACTAAGGGCTGGCACACCCATAGGGCCCTGTAGTTATGAACTAAGGGCTGGAACACCCATAGGGCCCTGCAGTTATGAACTAAGGGCTGTTACACCCATAGGGCCCTGCAGTTATGAACTAAACTAAGGCTGCACACCCATAGGGCCCTGCAGTTATTATGAACTAATGGTACACCCATAGGGCCTGCAGTTATGAACTAATGGTACACCATAGGGCCCTGCAGTTATGAACTAATGGCACACCCATAGGGCCCTGCAGTTATGAACTAATGGCTGGTACACCCATAGGGCCCTGCAGTTATGAACTAATGGTACACCCATAGGGCCCTGCAGTTATGAACTAAGGGCACACTACACACATAGGGCCCTGCAGTTATGAACTAAGGGTTATGAACTAATGGTACACCCATAGGGCCCTGCAGTTATGAACTAGGCCCTGGCACACCCATAGGGCCCTGCAGTTATGAACTATGAACAAATAGGGGTACACACCCATAGGGCCCTGCAGTATGAACTAATGGCACACCCATAGGGCCCTGCAGTTATGAACTAATGGTACACCCATAGGGCCCTGCAGTTATGAACTAAGGGCTGGCACACCCAGGGCCCTGCAGTTATGAACTAATGGTGGTACCCCCATAGGGCCCTGCAGTTATGAACTAATGGTACACCCCATAGGGCCCTGCAGTTATGAACTAATGGTACACCATATAGGCCCTGCAGTTATGAACAAATGGCACACCCATAGGGCCCTGTAGTTATGAACAAATGGCACACCATAGGGCCCTGCAGTTATGAACTAATGGTACATCCATAGGGCCCTGCAGTTATGAACTAATGGTACACCCATAGGGCCCTGCAGTTATGAACTAATGGTACACCATAGGGGCCCTGTAGTTATGAACTAATGGTACACACCCCAGAGGGCCCTGTAGTTATGAACTAATGGCACACCCATAGGGCCCTGCAGTTATGAACTAATGGCACACCCAGAGGGCCCTGCAGTTATGAACTAATGGCACACCCTAGGGCCCTGCAGTTATGAACTAATGGCACACCCATAGGGCCCTGCAGTTATGAACTAATGGCACACCCATAGGGCCCTGCAGTTATGAACTAATGGCACACCCATAGGGCCCTGCAGTTATGAACTAAGGGCTGGCACACCCACAGGGCCCTGCAGTTATGAGCTAGGGTTGGAACACCCAGAGGGGCGTTTCCACGGAGGTTCTGTTGGGTGGCGTCTGGTGGTCACACAATGGTATCTGCCCAGGGAAAAGTTATGTCCCTTTGTGACCGGAATGACCAGTGCGTGCTTGCACTCTGTGTGAATGCTTCGTAGGCTTAGAGTGGTGGGGGGCAAGATTTCTCCCGGATGACTGGTTTGGGCAGTTGAGAACCGTGTTTTTTTTTAGTCCTACTGGCATTTTCGGATCTCTCTCTCTCTCTCTCTCTCTCTCTCTCTCTCTCTCTCTCCCTCTCTCTCTCTCTCTCTCTCTCTCTCTCTCTCTTCCCAAAACGGTGATTCACATCAGAGTTGAGGGTGAATCCTTTCATAGTCACATCTGTTTTTTGTGCGCCAACATTTCTTCTGACTCTTAGTTTAGTACAAATTATCAGTACAAGACACTATATTATACAAATCGTACGTGTTTGACATATCATTATCGTTCATTTCTCCATAATTACCATTTGGCGCCCAATTGCTGAGAGAGATGTTCATTCTACGTGTTCCTCATTGCAAAACATTTCTGTTCACCTTGGCTCACTCTCTCTCTCTCTCTCTCTCTCTCTCTCTCTCTCTCTCTCTCTCTCTCTCTCTCTCTCTCTCTCTCTCTCATTTTGCTATATTCGTAATAATTAATTGCGCCTGTCCCTTTCTCTTATTACGAAAAAGCTCTTCATACATGGTCTTTGTCAACGATTGCTTCCCTTGGCAAAACATTTTTTTCTTCTCTCGGGTATTCATAAACTTATGTTGAAATGGTGGATCCAAGGTCTGACCTCTCTCTCTCTCTCTCTCTCTCTCTCTCTCTCTCTCTCTCTCTCTCTCTCTCTCTCTCTCTTTGCTATTTTTTGATATAATGATTGTGTAATATCTCCAATTGCTACAAAAAAGGTATTCATATGTGATAAGAGACTTAAGAAAAAAAAAACAAAACTCGATTTTTGTGTCTGCAAGACTAAGTGATGTATCATTCATACAAGAGTAGCGCTTACAATCTTTTTGTATTCTGCCTTTCTTTGTGTGTGTGTGTGTGTGTGTGTGTGTGTGTGTGTGTGTGTGTGTGTGTGTGTGTGTGTGTGTGTGTGCGCGCGCGCGCGCGCGCGCGCACGTACGCAGCTGCATATGTTGTGCCTGTCCGTACGTCGGAGCGTACCGCTATAATTCTTTTGTAGTTATTTCCCTTCCCGTGGCCCAATTTCATATCTGCAGGCCTCTCATCTATGGTGTGATTTGAAGCTGCCCTAATGTTAAAACAGCAAAATAGCGACAATGAAAACTTTGAGAAAAAAAGAGAAAGGTACTGGCAAGAAACTATACCCTCATGCCTTTAATTTAGTTCACGCGTAAAAATACTACATTATACAGCAAGGGAAGGAATTAGAAGTTCTGAATTTAAAAAAAAAAAAAATGCTTCGCCTGTCCGAAAATGTTCAACATTTTTTTTCAATAGAAAATGTTTCATTTGTAATGAATTTGCTGAATGATTATGCATTCCCGTTAGGTCAACTCCAAGCATTAGTGGCATTGTCGTTGGGCCACACATTTCAACCTTTTACTACGTGTGGTTAAAATGAACTCTGTACATCTGGAAGATGCATACAACACAGTCCAGGTCTCGCTTCTCATGGAAGTACTTCTTGACTATGGAGTCAGTAAGACACTTACAAGATGGATAGCAGCGGCACTTCGGGAGCGAACCGTCATCCTACGATTTGGAGATTGGACTTCTGAGCCTCATAAACTTTCTATGGGATTACCACAAGGTACTCCTCTTTCCCTGTTTTGTACAATGTTTACACTTAAGGCCTAACAGACCTCAACAGAAACGGACTTGCTCGAGCGATGACATTTGCAGATGACGGCCTAATCTACAAAACATCAAAGAATGCTGAAGAAAGAACGAAAGCAGTTAAGCAACAGTTGAACAACATTGCTCAGTGGTGTCAAGAATCTGGATCGTCCATCAACCCTACACAATCCCCAGACATCAGTCTGCACTCTCAACAACACGACATCAGGACAAGTACCCTCACCACCAGTTTCCTTCAATGGAATACCAATTGAATCAACTAACAATCTACGCTGTTTGGGTGTGTAGGCTTCGGCAGAATGCTAACCTTTAGAAAGCATGTTGAGAATAGTGTACTTTAATGCAAAAACGGCTTATCTGCCATGAAAGCAATGGCAGCTAAAGGCATGAAACAGCGCCATCTCTACCGACTGTATCACACACTTGTACTCAGTGCGATAGATTATGGATTAGGGCTTACAACACTGTCCAACAGCAACCTTCTCAAATTAGAAAGAATTTAAGATAAAGCAAGGAGATTGATCCTGGGAACCACAAAGGACACACCAGTTAAAACTATGCGATACCTGCTCGACCTTCCTTCAATGCAGACAAGACACAAGCTGGAACAGGTGAAGGCATATTTCAGAGCGCTTGAAAATCCCCCAAACCCACTTCATGCGACGGTCAAGGAAACAAAAGGTACTCGGCTAGGACGTGGTGGAAAAAATCATAGATGGGACAGGCAGAAGACATATACAGCTTGTGTGCCAGTTAGCAGAAGTCAAAGAAACAAAGGAATGGGAGAAATATCCAGACCACTTGAAGCACATCTACCAAAATTGCCATCGCTCCAGAACTTGGAAGACATTGTCGTAAATGGCCAGAAGGCAAAACCAACGCAGAAATTCAGATGCAGGTAGAAGACCTTTGCACAAAAGATGATATTTTGATACACACTGACGGTTCTGTCACCAAAGCTAAGTCAGGCTGGGGGGATACACAGTGAAGCAAAATGGCCGAACTATTTAGGAAGACAATGGTGCGCACAGTTTAACAACTTCAAGTCTAACAATGGAGGTAGAAACAGTGACACAAGCACTCCACTGGCTTACATCCATAAGCCAGTTTCAAACTCAACAAGCCTGATACCGACTGACTCCATGAACCTACTTCAGAAAGTGAAAAGTGGAAATGGGAAGCCCTGCTTGGAATGAACTAATGCGCAGCCTTCCATTGGAGAGAGACTCTCATATGGATGTACTGCCCTGGACATGCTGGAGTTAAAGGAAACGAGAGAGCAGACACACTGGCTGGCAAGGCAACAATAAGAAGTGGATTACTGTCTGGCCGATCTGATGTGATAAGAAATCTGAAGAATCACTTAAGCAAGCAAGAGCAAAGCCGCTACACCATAGACCATATTTCAGATCTGAACATCAAGAGATGAAGTGGCCGCACATCCAGACTTAAGGGAAGAGCAAGAAACATCACCAACCAAACAACATTGAACTAATTTCAAGGCCAACATTGCGAAGACTCCTAGAGATTGGGGCAAACTCATACTGGGCCTTTTCAATAACAGACACAAAAGATGAAACACATGTCAACTGAGATAAGACTTTGAATCTCTCGTGGGAGAGAGAAGAGAGAGAGAGAGAGAGAGAGAGAGAGAGAGAGAGAGAGAGAGAGAGAGAGAGAGAGAGAGAGAGAGAACGAACGAACGAACGAACGAAATTTTATTTTACCAGGGTAATGAGATAAGCAAAATGTACATGCTTTTTTCCACCCAGCC
>JADBJO010010142.1:0-11005 GCA_016801955.1 Conus betulinus
ACTATTTGTAGCTAGCCCCCATATCACGGGGCCAGCTGTTTTCCCAAGACATAGACCATTTTGTAGCTAGCCCTTGTATCACGGGGCCATTTCCCTATCATTTACTGGAGACCTGCTTGGTTGGAAACAGTCAATGGGGTCTGTATACTCAAATACGGGGCGACGAATCTTTTTTTTTTTTCCCAAAAGAGTGATTTTAATCAAATGAGTTAGAGCTGACAGGAGCGCAGAAAGCGGACAGTGCGCAGAAAGATTGTATGAAAACAGATCATAAACATGTCAATTATATATCAAACTCATAATTATAAATGACTAAGATTGAGGGAAGAAAAACGGGGGGAGGAAAAAAAACCTTAGAGAGCACCACCCCTCCTATACGCATCCACCAACCTTTCAATGATTTATCAGCATAATTTTAGTTTCTTTTCTCTCTCTCTCTCTCTCTCTCTCTCTCTCTCTCTCTCTCTCTCTCTCTCTCTCTCTCTCTCTCCCCTGCCCCTCCCCCTTTTCTTTTCTCTTCTTTAACATCGCACAATTCAACTCACGTGAAAAGAAAAACTAACATAGAATATCAACGTTCATTTTCAGTGGGAAATGGTAAACAATATAAATCGTAACAGAAGAAAACATTAATAGGGAAAAAAAATTTCCTTCCTACTCAGCTAGCCCCCCCCCCCCCCCCCCCCCCCACACACACACACACACACACACACACACACACACACACACACACACACACACACACATTTATTTTTCTATGTCTGTAGATACGTCAAAAAACTCCCTCTCTCTCTCATTTTTCACCTCCACCTCATATCCCATAATTTCAATTGTCCTGTAATACTAATAAGGCTAACATTCATGTTTTGTTACGTGGTACATACCATAGTAGTAAAACAGTGAAGAGAAATATCTGTTAGGTAAAAGTGATTTGAATGGAATAATAGTTTTCATCTAAGGGCCCTTGTTTTTGTTCATGTAGCAGAAGTAATGTTTTCAGGGCTGGGTTGTTTATCTAGTCCTTTGACAAAAACGGGCACACTATAGCATCGAGTAAAGAAAAAACGTATCATTAAGGAACACTTAATCAATAAGTAACACTGAATAGAATAACCATTTTTTTTCAAACTCAGAATGGCGCATTTCTAAACTATGCTTATATTTTTTTCGTGTGATAGGTGTATTTTGTGTTCTCTTTAAAAAGCTGTCACGGTTGGTATAATTTTATTCATCCAACATTTCTAGATAAAGAATGTTGCCCATAAGATAATGATATACAGAATTTCATTGATTTTGGTTTTTCCATCTGTCCCAAACAAAATTAATTGAACGTTAAAGGATAATCTTTTAAAAACATGACATTTTCTTTTCATAGATATTTCTAATTCCATCCAAAAGTTGCATGCGAAGTCACAGTTCCAAAGATAGTGGTAGATCGAATCTAATTCGTCATTACAAAAACTACATTTATCGCTCACGACTAGGCCCATTTTCTTTAATACATTATTTGTAACCAATATTCTGTTGCAAATTCTAATCTGAAACCATTTTAATTTTCCTTCTTTTATTTTACTAATCAATCTTAGAACGACTTGCCAGTCTACCACAGAATTTACTTTCTTTGCCAATTAATGAGTGGTTTGATAATACTGACAAGTGTTTTTCCAAGCAGTATATTTACAGTATGGTTTTGAGCCTTTTTTAACGCTGTTTATCGTTTTAATCACTTTCGGATCCTGGTTACTATCATTGTTTTGAACAGTTATATTTCTTTTTATAAGATATTCTTTTATCGCTTGAATGGAACTTAGATAGTGTAAGTAATTTACTCTCAAATTCCATTTCTGGCAAAATTCATCATCATTCAGAAAGCTTCCATTATCACCAACAATATCTTTTACTAAGAACACATTCTTGGCAGTTCATGTTGTGAAACAAAAATCATTATTGTTGATTTTAAATTTAAAGTTGTGAAAAACAGGTTCTGATAAAATTTCCTCTTCGTTATCTAAATCTATGTGGCTGGCGAATTTTTCGTAGGCTAAAAATACATCTTTCCAGAAGTAGTTGCATTTACTCTTTACTAAGTTTTTAGACCCGTAACAGCGTATATAGTTTATTTCTGGGCACAATGTTTCGAGTATGTCATTCCATGTTGAAGTTCCTGAAAGCAGCCTTCTCAACCATGACAACTTCAGTGCATGCACAAAGGCTTGTATGTCAGGTATTCCTATTCCTCCTTGCTCAACATTTTGCACTGAATATTGTCGCCTTACTTTGTCTGTTTTGCCATCCCACATTTTTTGCAGTTGTTTTCAACTCATTTTCCGGTGGGTTAGGGAGCAGAATCCATAAGAAGATTAATTTTGAAAGAATCTAAGACTTAAGTACCGCAACCCTACCCAAAGGAGTACATGTTCTTTTGCCCAGATTTTAAACAAAGTCTTAACTTCAGCAAATTTATCTTTTACATTAATGTCTGTTAAATTTGTTATCTCATTTGAAAACCAGAGTCCCAGAATTTTAAATTTTTGGGGGATTCCATATGTTTTTGTGGTATAGATGCTTCTCTGCTGAATTTTTCCTGTTTCCTAGCCAAACGTTTGTAGTTTTCTCAAAAATCAGTTAAAAAAAAAAATTTAGGCCAGATATATTTTCAAATTCATTTAACCTTTCAAACAGTTTTTCGTAAGATGCTCTGTCTTCTTCTAAAGCGAAAGTGGTGTCATCAGCAAACTGGTTTACTTTAAATCCGGTGTCTGATATTTTTATTCCCCTGATATTTTCATCTTTACGAATTTTGCATGCCAGGATTTCGGCACACAGTATAAAAAGATACGGAGATATGGGGTCACCCTGACGGCATCCTCTCTGTATTTCAAAATGTCTTGACATTTTCCCATTTACTATAAGATAAGACCTGATATCGTTATAAATGCAGATACCCGTTTGCATATGTCATCTCCAAACCCAAATTTGTTTAATACTTTTTTCATGAAATTCCAATCTACTGAGTCGAAAGCTGTTTCCAAATCAATCGATACAAGTAATCCGGGCAAGTTCCATATTTCTAAATAATGCATCATATCGTATAAAGTTCTTAAACTGTCTCCAATATATCTTCCTGGTACGAAGCCTGTCTGATCTTCATTATAATTTTCGGTAGTATGGTTTTTATGCGGTTTGCGAAACATGCTGATCCAATTTTGTATGTCACATTTAATAGTGTAATTGGTCGCCAATTCTTCAAATATTCCCTTGGTTTATTACCTTTCGGTAAACATATTGTTATGCCTTCCCGCTGCGTTATAGGCATTTTCCCGTTATAAAAACCTTCATTGATGGAGTGAACTACAAAATCCTCTGCCTGTTGCCAAAAAACTTGAAAAAAACTAACCGTCATGCCGTCCGATCCTGGGCTTTTATCATTCTTCATATTTCTATTGCCTGTGCTGCTTCTTTCTTAGTTATAATTCCTTCTAATTTGTCAGCTTCTTCTTTTTTTCTAATTTTGGTAAAGCTGTGACATTGTCATTTAGATTAACATCCTGAGTTCTTCTTTCTTTGTAAAGTTGTTCATAAAAAGATGTGGTTTCATCTAGCATTTCTTTTGTTCTAACAAAACGCGTCCTTTATTTGTTACTAATTTCGACATTTCTTAGCTGACATAATGTCTTTTTTTCCAGAGAGCAGAAATATTTCGTCACCTTTCTCCTTGAGATGCCCACCTTGCTTTTGATCTGATAATAATTCCATCCATTTAGCTTTTCTTAGATCTTCCATTTTTTTTTTTTTTTTTTTTCCTCGAAACAAACTCTATCACTGTCACTTTTCTTCTGCTTTCCTTCCAAGTATTGTATCTCTTTCTCTAGATTTTCTTCCTTCACACTCTGCTCTCTTTTCTTTTTGATAGAATATGGTATGGTTTGAGCCCTTATTTCCATTAAAAGGGTGTCAAGAAATAATTGGTGGGTTACACTCAATTGAACTTCATGATTCGGGATAAATCTAATTTTTTCACTTACATAAACTAAAAGTGCGTATTGTTCTTTTACAGTTTGTATAGTTTCCTCAACAAGTTCAACATATTGTTTATCTCTTAAAAGCGAGGAATTGAATTTCCAAGAAGTTTTTGATCGTTCTTCTTTTTTACATATGATTTCTATTGTTATAAGGGAATGATCACTTCGATAACCATAGAGAATGTCAGCATTCTTCACATTGGAAAGAAATGATTCAGAAACAAAAAAAAAAAAATCTAAACGGCTTTGTTGAAAGGGATTTAATCGTCTCCAAGTGTTGCGAAGAATTTCTGGATTATATTCTCTCCATATGTCTACTAATTCTAAATCTGTCATCATTTGGAATACCTTTTCTTGTGTTTTAACATTATTGACGTGTTTGTAGTTGCAATAGTCTAAATTAGGATTCAACACAAGATTCCAGTCTCCAGCAATAATGATATTTGGTACATATAACTCTTCGACTTGGTTCTGCAAATAAGAGAAAATAAGTTGGATCATCCCAGTTTGGTCCGTATATGCTTACCAATCCTATTTGCTTTCCAGTAGTGTTTTTACTAAGATTATGTAGTTACCCCCACAGTCTTTGATGTTTTTTTCTATCTTGAATTCGAAATTGTTGTTTAGTAAAATAGCTACACCTCTAGACCTGCTATTGTTTGACGAAAAAATGCACTCGCACCCCCATTCTGCTCTAATCTGGCGTTCTAATTTTGACGAAAAAATGTGTATCTTGAAGAAAGTATATGGAGTATTGTTTTTGCCTTAAGTATTGAAAAACGTCTCTCCTTTTTCCAAAATCGGCTAGGCCCTGGTAGTTAAGAGATGACAACGTAAAACTACTTATTGCGTTTTATCAGTCCTTACGGTGAAAAGCTCCTTTTAATTTAACATTAATAGTATTTTTGTGCTACTTACAATTTTCCGAGATAAACAGTATGTAGTTTGTTAGCTAATCACCCCAGTTCTTCATGTTTTGATAATCTCTTACATTCATCCTGTAGCACACGCACACACTCTTTCTGTCTTTTCTGTTTACAAACATTCGCTCGCACGGACATGTTAACTGCGTTTTGTATGTTTAAGTTAAGTAGTCGACGTGTGTTAATTGCTGACTATTTTTTCTAGCATGAAATAACATTACTAACATTCACCACGATATTCAGCTACGTGTTGAATATATCCACCAACCAGAGTATGTATCCATAAATTCAATATCAATAATAGTAGTGATAATGACAACAGCACCACCAACAACGACAATAACACTAATTGTTATCGTCATCATCATAATCATCACCACCACCCATCACCACCACCATCCTGATCATCGTCAACATCGTCGTCAACCTCACTGACAACTTCATAGTCATATCCAGGGACAAATGGCACACTATAATAATAACAGTATCAAAAACGTGGTCAATGTCGGTGAAAGAAAAACTTTGCAATATCGACTTGAAAGTTGAACATGACCAAGATATCCTTCTCTATAATGAATCTCCACCAACCAGTGTGGAAGGGTGGGTCTGTGTAGATGGGCAGGAGAAAGGGGAAGAGGAGGCACCACGGGATATGAGGCGGATGTGCGTGAAGAATGATTGATAGGGACCTGGGACGGGTAAGAGGGGGGGGGGGGGGACTAGAGGGGGAGGGGGAGGGGGGGGGGGGACGAGGAAGGAAGGGGGGCGAAGGTGGGGAAGAGGAGCACAGGACGCGGGGGGAGAGAGGAGCACAGGACGGAAAGGAACCAGACAGAGGTGGGGGGAGGGGGGGGGGGGATGACGATGAGGAGGGGGGGGGGGGAGGGCGGGTAAGAGGAGAACGGGACGGAAAGGAACAAGACAGAAGGGGGTGGGGGGTGGGGGGCGGGACGAGGCGGAGAGGGGGGCGAGGGCGGGGGAGAGGGAACACGCGATGTAAAGGAAAGTCAGTCAGAAGGGGGGGGGGGGGGACATGGAGGGGGGGGGGGGGGGAGGGCGGGGGGAAGAGGAGCACGGGACTCGGGGAAGAGGAGCACGGGACGGAAAAGAAACAAGACAGAGGGGGGGGGGGGGGGGGGGGGGGGACGAGGGGGGGGGGGGGGGGGGGAGGGCGGGTAAGAGGAGCACGGGACGGAAAGGAGCAAGGCAATGGCAGATTCCCATAGGAAAAAAAAAAATTACTCTTTGATTCCCAAAGCAGTCCCCGATGCACCCTCGATTCCCCCCCCCCCCCCCCCCCCCCCCCCCCCCCCCCCTGTGAAACAAAAAAAACAAACAAACAAACAAAAAAAGACGGGTGTACGCACACTTCAGTCATCATATGAGTCTGATCAAACTGCCAATCCTGTCCCCCACCCACCCTCCCCCATCACTGTCTTTCCATCCCATCAGAACCGTGTAGATTCCTCTTTTGAAGGGCTGGGAGGACTGATCACAACCTGGGGATGGTTCACCGTCTGCTGGCGTTCCCGTGGACTGTCAGGCTTGACAGGGGAAGATGACTGATGGACTCTGGCATGGCTGGTCTCCATTGGATGTTGCTGTCCGGACATCCTTCCCTCCTTCGGCAGTGGCCCGTGTCCGGAAGAGGATCCCGGTAGCTAGGCCAGGGTCTGTTGCGGCGGGGGTCAGGTGGTGGGCCACGCGAAACTGCCTCGGTGTGCTCGTCCTCTGTTGACTGGAGTTTCTCGGTCTTCTGTCGTCATGGTCCAAATTTGCTGTGGGTCTGAATCTGTCAGTGGCTGTAGTGTGGGCAGCTGGTTCCTCTAGTACACTAAGATTTCCTTGAAGTATTTTCACGATTTTGTTGTTTTGAGTTGGGCGTAGGTGCCATCTTTAGTCCAGCAGTTCTGAACGTTAACATTGTTTTTCACTTCTTGTAATCTCTTCATGTTAAGAGGAGTAAGGTAGACGAATCTTTCACAGTGTCAAAAAAAGGCGTCGAGAAGTCGGTCTCTTCAATTAACCCTATTAGACAATACTGTTTTACCGTGATTAAGTTGTTACTAGTAAATGAATGAAAGTATGAACAATGGTATATCAGCGTAATGGGTAGCTTTTTACAATTAAAATGGCGCGGTAAAATTTTATTATTATCATCATCATCATCATCATCATTATTATATTATCATTATTATCAACTTCATAATAATCATCATCATCATCATCATCATCATCATCATCATCATCATCATTATTTATTATTATTATTATTATTATTATTATTATTTATCGGTATTGTTATTGTTACTGTCGTTGTGCTATAGTTGTAAATATGATATATATTTTCATGGGAGAGCAGGGTTTCAAAATCTCAGGAGTCCTCTCCATGAATTAGGACGCCTGAAAATTCCTCTCTGGACACCAGCTTCACAAAGCTTGGAGAACCATCCATGAGACCACAGCCACGAAACCTGAGGAGTCTTCCCCGTGGGCACCTGGTTTAAAAGCCTAAACATTCCTGTCTAGACACCAGGGTTTCAGTTTTAGTTTCATCGATTGTCACCTCGTTCGAACTAATTCATATACTTCGATCACTTCTCCTGTTTGTCTCCAAAGTTCAAATCCTATTTGGACTTTGGAGACGAACAGGAGAAGCAAAGCTAAGTGGCTACATCTTCTTGTCACTGTCCTAAATGTTGTTTTCACCTGAAGAAGACCCAAGAAGTCGAAATGCGTTGTGTCTTGGCCTGTACTCTGTTCGTCTGTGTCCTTGGCGGTAACTATCCCCCTCTCTTTCCTTTTAGTCCATATCCACTACATCATATTAACTCCAGAGACAGCAGGACAACACACGTATAGACACGGAGAGGGAAAATAGGGAGGGAGAGGGGAGATGTTCACTTTTTTCTCTCTTGACAAATCTTAAATAACATGTCAGCGAACCGCCCAGAGAAACTTGGACAAACGAGTCACAAGACAAAACACAACACGTTTCGACCTCTTAGGCCTTCTTCAGGTGAAACAAAAAAACGAACAAAATAACGAAAATGCACTTAGCTTTGATCGCTTCAGATCGCTTCAGAGTTGAGCGCAAGAAGAAGGCGTTGAATGAGAATGAGGCTGTTGGAAGGGAAATAATGTGTGAATCAAAGTCGTAATGATGATAATAATATTACTGATAGGAATACTGATAGTGGTCAACATTTTTTTTTTTTAAGACAAGATTTCTACCAATCTTGGTGTCAATAAGTATGGGTATGGGAGAAAGGAGAGTGGGTTAGAGGATTCTTCAACAGCAGGGTTGCCGTTATTACTGAATGGTACTGCTAACAACAATGGTGAAAGTTAAGGTAATAAAAGCTTGATACAGAAATATATTTAGAAAATACATTTTGATAATAATCAAATAAATAGATAAATGAAACATAAAAAAATGAATAATAATAATGATAATAAATGCATAAATAAATAATTGAAAAATAATGGTTATAGAATAAATACATGAAATTAAAAATAAATAAAAAATAACTATGTTTAAAATTTATGGTACTAAATGTATTAATTCTGATAGTAAGGAGGAAAACAAACAAGCAAACAAAAACAAGCAACAACAACAACCAAGGGGAGGAGGAGGGAAGAGGGGAGGGGAGGAAGGAAAACACAAAAAAAACAGAAGATAGAAGTTATGGGAAAGGATGGAATCCAATAGGTATATTAATAATTACAGTAATAGTTTTGCTAATAATTGTGAATGTAACTCTACAGTAAGGGGTAGTGATGCTATAGGAGGCTAGAAAAGAGGTAAGCTGAAATGTTAGAAATATTTTAAAGAATAATGATTACATCAATGAAAGTAGTAAATATCACATTGGTAATACTACTAGTTATGAAGTTGAAAGAAAAGGTATACAGATTAGATAAACAAACAAGTAAAATTATTTTTTTGTAACTAAAGCTGGCAAACACACACACACACACACACACACACACACACACACACACACACACACACACACACACACACACACACACACACACACACACACACACACACACACACAACACACACACACTACATATACATACATATGTACATGCGCAACCGCGCGTGAAGGCGTGCGTGCGCGTGTGTGCGTGTGCGCGTGCGTGCGCGCGTGTACGCGCGCGCGCGGCGCGTGTGTGTGTGTTGTGTGTGTGTGTGTGTGTGTGTATGCAAGAGAAAGTGAGAGAGAGAGAGAGAGAGAGAGAGAGAGAGTGTGTGTGTGTGTGTGTGTGTTGTGTGGTGTGGTGTGTGTGTGTTGTGCGTGGATATATGTGGGGGGGGGGAGGGAGGGGGGTGCGCATAGATATCAACATTTCCACAACATATGCACAGGAAAGAGGGAAGATGGAACAGGAGTAGCTCTTGTTGAAGAAATAAAATAAAATAATACAATGAAAATAAAAAAAACCAAATGAAGTGAAGGAAATGGAGTGCACAAGTATCTGAATAAACAATAGACTGATGATGTGAGAAATAGTGAGGGTGTGGTGAGAAGGGAAAGGGAAGATAGCTTAAGTTATGTGTAAGGTAAATAGTGGGAAATATGGTAGTATGTGTGTTTAGTGGGGGAACATGATATGGTGGGCTGAGTTTGAAGTGGTGGGTTTGTACATGTAACTTTAAGGTGTTGATGCTATGAGGGTGGAGGGAAGAAGGGATGGGTTTTCAATATAACTGGATGAGGGGGAAGGGGGATGGGTGGAGGGGCAACATATTCACACCTATCCCAAGACTCTCTCTCTCTCGTCCGCTCCTCTCCCCTCTCTCTCTCTATTCTCCCTCTCTCTCTCTCCTCTCTCGAGCTCTCTCTCTCTCTCTCTCTCTCTCTCTCTCTCTCTCTTTCTCTCCCCCCCTTCCCCCCACTCTCTCTCTAATGCATGTTGTATTGTATCTAAGTATTATCATTATTTTCATTCTACAATTAACGCTGACAATGGGATTAGTGATAATAGGACATAATGCTTAGAAGTACAAAGGTAAAAATGACAATGACGGGTAATAACAATGACATCAGTGTTTGTAAATTAAATGTAATGATGTTGATGAAGATAACAGTAAAGGTAATGAAATGATGATAGTGATACGGTAATAATCGTTTTTAAAAAAATATAGGTAGGGTGATATTAGGTGGAAAGGAGCTGAAATGCTCAATGAACAACAGCAGACAGTACTAGAATGATGATAATAATGATAGTAACAATGGTAAGTGCAGTAACACTAGCGGAAACATAGGCGCCAGGAAAGGAAAGGAAACGACCAACGATAAAGGAGCTAGCATAATGTCCTATTATCACTAATCCCATTGCCAGCGTTAATTGTAGAATGAAAATAATGATAATACTTAGATACAATAACATACATTTTAGACAGAGAGGGGGGGGGGGAGGGGGAAGAGAGAGAGAGAGAGAGAGAGAGAGAGAGAGAGAGAGAGAGAGAGAGAGAGAGAGAGAGAGATTGTGTATAGGTGTGAATATGTTGCCCCTCCCCCCCCCCCCCCCCCAGTCAGTATATAACACCCATCCCCTTCTTCCCTCCACCCCATAGCATCAACACCTTAAAGTTACATGTGCCAACCCACCACTTCAATCTCAGCCCACCATATCTTCCCACTAAACACACATACTACCATATTCCCACTATTTACCTTACACATAACTTATAGCTATCTTCCTTTCCCTTCTCACCACACCCACCTCTATTTCTCACATCAGTCTATTGTTTACTCAGATACTTGTCCACTCCATTTCCTTCACTTCATTTGGTTTTCTTTTATTTTCATTTATTATTTGTTCAATGTGAAACTCCTGTTCCATCTTCCCTCTTCCTGTGCATATGTTGTGGAAATGTTGATAAACTATGGCACACACACACCCTCCACACACACACACACACACATATCCACACACGCACACACACACACACACACACACACACACACACACACACAACACGCGCGCGCGCGCGCTGCGCGCGCGCGCGCGCGCGCTCTCTCTCTCTCTCACTTTCTCTTGCAC